>CAOGCB010270244.1:0-30043 GCA_948266635.1 Cnidoscolus chayamansa
TCTAACATCTTTTGTTTTGAGTCTGTCCAAGGGCTCCTTACAATGTTATCCCATGTTTAACACATAACAGAAGCACTTCTCATATCATGCTGCAGTTTGTCCTCTGATTTCAGTAATCTTTTTACCTCTTTCGAAATTAAAGTTCACGACTTTGGATGAATTTTCTTAATAGCATATATTTTATTATTTAATATTAATAAATTCCAACAATGTTAATATTCCATTTACTACAAAAATTGCAATATAACATATTCGAAACGTGTATGAAAAGAATTGAATCTTAAAACCCTAAATATTTTGAAAAGGGCTGCCAATTCAGATAATTAATTTTCCAATTGAAATTTGCCTCAGTATATATAATTCATTCCAACATCCAACCAAATTAAGCAATTGATTGCTTAACTTGGTGTTATCATTATAGACGAGGCTGAAAGGGGATATCTTTACAGCTTCTAACCCTAATTCAAAACCGGTCCTTGCAAGTAAATTTTGGTTCTTCGCTTTTCCTTTTTGTCTCTATCTTTCACCGTTGGGTTTCGTTTCCTGTTTGCCGTCTTCCTTCTGTTTATGATAGTTGGTTCCTGTTGTTTTTTCTGAGCTTCCAAACAACCAACCCCTCCTGTTGGTGATTAATGGCGAGTAAGTGTTTAAGGTCTCAGGAGGACCCTCCGACGGTAGCCATAAACCACGCGCTCAAGGCGTTAAGGAACCGCCATTTTCTTGAAGAAGGTGCTCATGCTCCTGCTTGTATTGCTCTTTCTAGGCCAATTATCTCTCAGGTCCTCTCTCTCTCTCGCAATTTGTTATATGAAATTGTATTCCAATGTTTTAGGAAAAGACAAACTTTAAATTACAGCTGTATGGTAGCCAACTCTCTGTAAATTAAACATTGATAGCGAGAATCATTCTGTTGAAGTCTTTTGCTTATAATTTTGTAAGCTTTGAAATGTACTCTAGTTGTCGTTTCCCTCTTTGTGCGTTGTCTGAGCTCAAATTTCAATTTTTATGGGTTTTTTTTTTCTTCACTGTGATCATATTGTTTGTTATCATAGCTTATTTTGCAGCGAACTTGGTTTTAATGGTGTAACTTTTGGTTGTTTATTTCACGGATGGGATCAGAATGGAAAGAGAAAGCAGAAAATCTGGAATTGGAACTTCAGCACTGTTACAAAGCTCAATCTCGGTTATCCGAGCAACTTGTGGTGGCAGTAGCAGAGTCCAGAGCATCAAAAGCTGCCTTAGAAGAAAAAGAAGCAGCATTCACTGATTTGCAAAAGGAGTTGGCTCAAACAAGGTTGCCTGTTGGTCTATGTTTTATCCTTCTAGGGAGATGCTTATGAGGTTTATGGTGTCAAGATATATTGAGGCACTATTTGGTGCTGCAGGGATGAATGCTCTCAATTAAAGGCAGATGTGGAAGAAAAGAATAAGGCTTTAGAATTGGTTATGAGTGAGAATAACTCACTTCAAAAGCAATTGGAACATATGACTGTCAAGTTTAAGAATGCAGAATCAGAAAATAAGATATTAGTTGATCGGTGGATGCTGCAAAAGATGCAGGATTCTGAACGTCTTAGCAAGGTACTTTATATCATCAGTATAACTGAAATGAAAGTTTGGAAGAGATTTAATTGTTCTGTTGACCTTCTTAATCTTTTAATCCTAATTTTTCTTCATTTTTTAGTGTAACACTTCATTGAGAAAATTATTCTCAAGTTATTATTGTACACTAGCAATTCTACGAAATCTAATAGGTTCTTGAGTGGCATTTCTGAAAGGTTATTTTTTAATGTTTCCTTCATAAATCCATTGGTTACTATGAGAATTTGGATGGAGATGGTCTCCTTATTTGGTTTCACATGCAGGGAAAATAGATAACTTTGTACCTTTTCTTTTGTCATCTTACCTGCACATTAAACACCAGAGCATTGTACATTATTTTTTATAATATCCTAGGGTATTATATTTCTAATGTTGTGACATAATGGTCTCACTTTGTTCTAAGTTAAGCAGATTGATCTTATTATTTAAAAAAAAAAGCATTATTAAGTTGCATGATTAGGGTTTATATAGGTTCTTTTAAGTTCTTATTCTTTGTTTTTGTGGGCTTATGTTTAAATTTTTTTATCCTTATATATATGGCTAATTATTGATTTCATAATTAACTTAGGTAAATGCACTATATGAAGAAATGATTGATCGGCCCAAGGCAACTGGTTTGGAGAAACTTGCACAGCAGCAAGTGGATGGAATTGTCCGGCAAAGTGAAGATGGTGCTGAGTATTTTGTGGAATTGACCATTCCCATTGAATGCAAGCACAAAATTACAGCTCATGAGGGTGGCTGTGCTTCTGTAATGTTTGAGTATAACTCAAGCAAGTTGATAAGCGGTGGACAGGATCAAGCAATCAAAATGTGGGATACAAACACTGGATCTTTAAGTCATACTCTTTATGGTTGCCTTGGGTCCGTTCTTGATCTTTCTGTGACAAATGACAATGGATCTGTCATTGCAGCCAGTAGCTCAAGCGAACTGTATGTATGGGATGCCAATTCAGGGCGTCTCTGTCGCACTCTCACTGGCCACATTGACAAAGTGTGTGCTGTGGATGCCTGCAAAAATTCAAGTCGACGTGCTGTTAGTGCTGCTTATGATGGTACTATAAAAGTGTGGGATTTGCAAAAAGGCTACTGCACCAGCACTATTGTTTTCCACAGCAATTGCAAGCTCTTTCTTTCAGCATGGACGGACAGACGATTTGTTCAGGCCATGTTGATGGGAATCTTCGTTTGTGGGATGCTCATTCAGGAAAGCTACTCAGTGAAGTTGCTGCACATGCACTTGCTATTACATCTATATGTCCATCTCGAAATGGGAACATTATATTGACGAGTGGAAAAGATAACTTGCACAACTTATTTGATATGAGATCTTTGGAAGTTTGTGGCACATTAAGAGCTAGTGGAAACAGAATGGCATCAAATTGGAGTCGATCTTGTATGAGTCCTGATGACAACTATGTTGCTGCTGGGACAGCTGATGCATCTGTCAACATTTGGTCAATATCTAAAGCTGGTATCGTAAGCAATCTAAAGGAACACACTTCTTCTGTCCTTTGTTGCTCGTGGAGTGGACTTGGGAAGCCATTAGCCACTGCTGATAAGAATGGAATTATACATACCTGGACATGATGAACTTGTGCACCCCTGAACATGTCGAATTGTTTTTTTTTTCCCCATATCTGGTTATATTTCAGTGCGAAAATTTCATTGTCTGGATTCAAAAGAGTTTGTGGAATGCTGGGAGTCATGGGATGGATAAATTTACGCGATCCCACGTTCGGCCAGCTGGATTCTTAAACGTAGGGGCATGCCTGCCTGGGACTTATATAGAATGATTATAGTTGCTGTAAATAGAGAGCCTCGAACAGGTCCATTACTTGCAAGTAATGGGAGAATCCAACAAATTGAATTGCTTGGATTTGATTTTTGTTCATTGTCTTTTGTTTCTAAGCTTAATCTCCAAAAATTTCCTCTTTTCAACCCCAAATGAATTCTTTTTAAAAAAGGGTAAATTTCTTATAAGAAAAAACTTTTCTTTCTTCTCAAATTATAAAAATGTAAAAATCATCAATCTTATTCACTCTACTTTTATTTATTACCAAATATCCATAACCTTATCTCTCTATTATCCAATATAATAGAAAATTGAAATTCAATATAATTAGGCATGAAGATTTTGATCAAGATAAAAAATATATAATAAATCTTTAATCTTAAATAAACATACTTAACCAGTGAGAAAAAGAAAATGACACTGAAAATTCTGCAACTGGTAATAAAGTTGGAAAGAGTAGGCTGGCTGGCGTTTTAGAAGAATGTAGAGCAGAGTTGAGTGCCTGAGAGCCTGTGTCCGAAATTGGGCCGAATTCAGGTTGGAATGAGATATGGGCCCACTCATCGGCCTGCATCCGATAGAAGCTATGTTGAATCTGCTTCGTTTATAATCTTAGATGTCAATTCTCAATTCCCGTCTCTCATTGTCCATTCCCCAATTCTTCAGGAACAGCCAGTGCGAAGATGGTGAAAGTGACAACCTATTTTGCGATGTCACTTGGGGTCTTTCTATTTTGGCAATCAATGGATAGAGTCCATGTCTGGATTGCTCTTCACCAGGATGAGAAGGTGCTTATCTCTTCCTACCAATTTCTTTTTCCAAATGCTTTCTTGGAGTTTACTTGTTGTTTATGGAAATTTTCCAATTATTTTTTACGCCCAATTCTTCAAGAGATGATCAAAACTTGGGGATATGGTCTTACTTTGATTTATGTGTTTCTCCCGCGAAAATTGGATCACTCTTTTACTATGCGGTTTAAATTTAACATGGGATTTCATGGTGTTATCTATATTTCGCTCGAATTTGATAGATTTATTTGATGTAAACAAGTGGTCAATTATGATCCAAGCAGGGAACATAATGCATAATGCTCTATTAAGTTGCTTGAGAGTTTACGGATTATATGAGAAATTTGAATCTCACATTATACTTTTCACCTTGACCTGTTGCAGGCTTGAGATTTTACGGATTACATAAGAAATTTGAATCTCACATTATACTCTTCACCTTGACCTGTTACAGAATTCTATGCTAGAAAATCCAATTCTGAGCTCGATTTCAAATGGGAGGTGACTATTGGTAGTTTTCACAACGACAAAAAACGCATTTTCCCCTCTTTCTTAAATTTAGTTCTATCGCTAAAAGTAGGTATCTATAAAAGGCCTTACTGAAAAAAGTTTAAAGTTGATAGTTTTGTTCATTCAAATTAAAGTTTATGATTGTTCCAAAAATTTATCTATAATTTATGAGTTAAAGCCATATCATAAACAAAAGGATTTTCTGTGTTCAAAGCTTTAAGCACCTACTTGTCCTCATTACAGTTACCATTTATGAGTATAACAATGAAATAAATGATTTTGTTACGGGAGTATAGATTAAGATGCTCTGCATTGTAGTCCAGTGAGACCATAGATGTGCCAGACTCGTGTTTATTTCAGACTGAAAATTTTCTCACTACAGAACTCTTAGTTTCATTTTATTGTGCAGTGAAGACAACAATTTTGACATAGTAATACCTGTAGATTCACTACTGTTTTTGAATTTTGACGCACAGCTTCTATAATCTTCCATAAAATTCTGCAGTAACTATGTCCAATTTAATTTCAAATTTCAAGATATTGGTTTTAAAGTCTTTCAGTGATCTTCATCACTCTCTCACACCTTTTGGCCTCCATTATCCAGTAATTTTCTGTTCAATTAATGTCTTTTTTGTGTTTAATGTTTTGTTGTTTATTGGCTTCGTGCCATGATTCTTTCAGAAAGAAAGACTTGAAAAGGAGATGGAGATCAGGAGGGTCAGAGAAGAGCTATTGCAGCAGGCTAAACAGAAGGATACTCTAGCATGAGCCAGAACTACTCTTGGTCAAATTTCTATTTCCTTTATTTCCCCGAAGTGCTTGCTAGCTGTTTGAGCTTCTTTTTCTAAGACATCGTCAGAAAATAATTGATTTGGCAAATTAGTTTTGCTTATATGTATCAAGAAGAGTTATCTTCTTTCTTGTTGCTGATTTATCAAAAATAATTGATAGCTGTTCTATCAACGTGTGTTCCAACTTTTACACTTTGTTTGGATGCTTGAAGGTGTGGGGAAATGAAGGGAAATTGAGGAGAATGAATAGAAAAGAAAAGAATAAATTTGATTTACTTTATATTGTTTTGATAGATTATTAGTTTATGAGAGAAATACAATTTCAATGTGAAATAATTATAATAATCTTCACAAGCTAAAAAAGGGAAGCCTTAGAGAAATGAGGACGTTAAAGTATTTTAATTCACATAATACTTCTTTCTCTCCATTTTTCTTCATTGTACACCAATTTGGAGTGAAATATTTTGGGTTAAATGTAAGGGAATGAGAAGTATAATTTATCCTCCTTTTTTCTTATTCTCTCCTCTATTTATGTAGAAATTAGAGAAATCAAATTTCTTTTCTCTTTTCTTTATTTTCATCAATCCAAACAAAGGGTTAGTCGTGATTATAATTATTGACACAGAATAATCTCATCACAAGATACTATAAAGGAGAAAACCCATTTCAGTATCTCTCTGATTTTTCTGTGAAAAAGGAAATGACGTCTTTTTAGCTGATATCACTTTAGTGTGTAGTTAATTATTTAGAACCTGGAATTTCTATTGCATTCTATAAATCTCTATGTTTGGAAACGCTGGCCTTGGGGCAGGAAATTGCTTTCACACTAGATAATGCACATATTTAGGAAGCATGAGAATTGCAGTTAAGGGGAAAGCATTTACTTTTCATCAATATACCTACATGGTTAGGGTCTCACCATCAGGAGAATTACCAATCAGCAGCCAATAATGGTTGTTTCAACTTGGAAGCTACCTTCATCCCCAGGCACCAGCTAAGTTTTCTCTCTCACCATTTAATTTTTTGTTGGCCAAATTTCTAATCTTTCTACTTGCGCCTAAGATGGATTGCTTGTAAGATATGATGGAGGAAGAGAAAAATTAAATAGGAAATGCATTTTACTGTTACGAGTTATGACGATATAACATTATGAAATAGTCATACCAATATGGATTTTTTTAGGTGCATAATGAGTAAATATGGCAGAGTGAGGAGTTATGACAACGTCTCTTTATCTTCATACTATTTGTTTGCTGTTGATAAGGTTTTCATTACATTAAGAAAGCCTGTGTAACTATAATTAGCAATTGGCCATGAATGCTCTTCCATTCTCGTCCTGAATTGAGGTTAGAATATAAATTTATTTATCAAGAAGTCAATTATAAGTTCTAAATATACATTTTAAATACATTCTTAATAATATCTTTCCCTTTTTCATCCATACTAAATTATAAATAACTTTTCTTTTTAAAATATTAATTTAATAATTATCTTCTAATATAGTTTTATTTAATGTACGTTAAAATTTTTATTAATTTTAAAAATAAATTATTAATATGATGGTATATTGAAAAATATAATAAATAAAAGATGGATGGATTATATATTTTCATACCCCAAAAAAAACAACATTTAGTACTTTTGTAAATTTTGGCTAATTCTAGGTATCTCCACTTTAGGATCAACAAGCTAGGAAATTGATAGAAATGGAAAGAAAGGCAAGAAACAGGCACCTATCGGCGAACCAAATGAACATTTTTCTCAAAACCTTTTTCTTCACCCCCAGTAATGGGAAAGGTAGGCACTCATATGCAAATCGCATCTATAGTGCCAAATTCATGCTTGTAATGATCTGAAAGCTGAAATGCTTGGCCGTTTCCCTCCTTCCACCATGACCATTTTGCAAAGATTTTATAATTTTTCCAACGGAAGACAGTTACAACCCACTTCACTCACAACTTGCAAAAAAAAAAAATCATGGCTCAAAGAGTCTATTCCATGCACGTAACCCTTCTCATTAGCTCTTCTTGAATAAGATGACGCAATGGCGTGTTGTTCATGTAAAATATCATCCTAGATTATATTTCCAAATTAATACAACTGTCTTTATCCTTTCCTTTAATTTGCTGCAATTGAACCAAACTTTCACTTGTATTGCTTTTATAGATAAACATCAATTCATATAGCTCCTTCCCCATTAATGTTCTCGAACCCAATTTCCATATCTTCTTCCATTTACTGTATCCGATTGTTTGAAGCCATTAGGAACCTCCAACTTGTTCATTTATTGCTCTTTCTATAACTTCTTTCTTCTATTATTCCTCTTCTTTCATTTCTCTATATAAAGCAGTATCTGAGTTCTTTACTTCCCATCTAGAGTTGAGTTTTCTTTCTACTAACAAAATGGCAATGAAGATGTTTTTGCTTGTTGCTCTCTCATTGGCTTTGGTTCTAATAATTGGAGAGAGTTTTGATTACCATGAAAATGATTTGGCATCTGAGGACAGTTTGTGGGATTTGTACGAAAGGTGGAGGAGCCACTACACTGTTTCTAGGAATCTTAATGAGAAACGCAAGCGTTTCAATGTTTTCAAGTACAATGTCATGCATGTCGACAACACTAACAAGCTGGATAAGCCTTATAAATTGAAGCTGAACAAGTTTGCAGACATGACCAACTATGAATTTAGGAGCATTTATGCCAGCTCAAAGGTTAAACATCTTCAGATGTTTCGAGGGGCGCCACAGGAAAATGGGAGCTTCATGTATGAGAAAGTGAAACGGGTCCCACCCCCGTCTCTTGATTGGAGAAATAAAGGTGCTGTCACCGCAGTCAAAGACCAAGGCGTATGTGGTAAGTCTTATTTTTCAAGTAATGGCTTGACGTATGGAATCTTAACGATAATAGTACATGTTTTGACTGCTTGCAGTTTAATTCCTGTCATTTTCGATGTCCCATAGGTAGTTGCTGGGCATTTTCGACGATCGCAGCAGTTGAGGGCATTAATCAAATCAAGACTAACAAGCTAGTATCTTTGTCCGAGCAAGAGTTGGTGGACTGTGACACTGGCAACGACGGATGCAATGGAGGGCTAATGGATTATGCATTTACGTTCATTATTCGACGAGGAGGCATAACAACTGAGGCTAATTACCCTTACAACGCTACGAATGGAATTTGTAATGTTGCAAAGGTTGATATCCATTTTCCATTTACTTTGAACTAAATTTACACGATGTAATACATTTTTGGTGTACAAAAGTATTTCTTAGTTACCATTTTGCTGACAATTCCAGGAGAATTTACCAGCAGCCTCCATTGATGGGTATGAGAAGGTTCCTAAAAATAATGAGGATGCATTACTTAAAGCAGTGGCAAACCAGCCTGTATCTGTGGCCATAGATGCTGAAGGTTCTGATTTCCAGTTCTACTCGGAGGTAAAGTTTACTATTCATCTGAAGGGAACATTTCACATGTTGTTTAACTAACTTTAACACAAAATAAACTGAACATTATGTAATTATTTTGATAGCATAGAACAGGTTGATCCACCACTAATTTTGTCTTGTATGAACACAGGGAGTGTTTAATGGAAGTTGTGGAACAGATCTGGATCATGGAGTTGCAGTGGTGGGTTATGGAACAACAGTTGATGGAACTGAGTACTGGATTGTGAAGAATTCATGGGGAGCAGAATGGGGAGAGAAGGGTTACATAAGGATGCAGCGTGGCATCTCAGAGAAAGAGGGGCTCTGTGGTATAGCAATGGATGCTACTTATCCCATCAAGAACACTTCAAATAATCCTAAACACGTTAAGGATGAACTTTAAACTACATATACCGCCGTGGACTTCTGCTTGTTAGCAGTTCAGCCTGACGTTTCTCTTATTGAATAACTTCAGGGACGCAAAGATTCAAATGATAGTGTATCAATTGAATGCTTTCTTTTCTCTTTTTCCTGTTTGAAAATAATAATATTTTTATTTTATTATCTTACAAAGCCACTCATCAGTATAAATTAGTCAGCAATGAAGCATTCCTTCAAACCAAGCATATTTACCTTAAAACATAACATAGATAATCAAATAACTAAACATATGGTAACTCTATTTTTTTTAAATGACATTGAGGGTTGGAAATTATTTCTACCAAGTGTTCCTTAACTTCCATTAGAAATGTGCTCTACCCAATAATATCTGAAATTTTCATATGTGACGGATATGTTTAATAAATCAATATAAGAAGTGGAGCATAAAATAAAAACATCAAATAGGGACCATATATTACATATTTGAGGTGAAGTTGCAGCAATAAAGAAGCCTTTTTTATGGTATTACATCGTGATGTCGAATGGCCCTTGGGATTAAGAAATTAAAGTGGTGAAACCTAGATAATTGAAGAACTGCTAAAGGTTTCTTGCAACGGATCCGAATAAATGTAGGACCGGGCTCATGAAAGAGTTGCTAGTGGCCTGTGCATGATTGCTGTCTCTTGTTAAAAAACAAAGTTGGCATCTTGATACATTTACTAATGAGAAAAGACATCTATCTTCTTAGTGATTTTCCTATTAGAAAACAGGAAACCAGATGAGGAGTTAATTGCAGCTTGCAGGGGCTGAAATCACGATAAACACCACAAGGGACTCAATTTTCCAAGCTACCTTTGTCAATACCCGCTGTAGATGGTGCAAAGCAAATTATGTATACAGTAACGACTCGTGTCTAATGAAACTACATATATGTCCACTAAAGTATTCATGATTAATGGCGTGATTAAAGAGAGATCTTTTGTTGCCAACTTCTTCTACATAAGATATCATTTGGCAAATGACTAAAATGTTGACAATTGAAAGTGAAATAGAAACGTAGATACATGCACTTCAATCAACAATTTTTACGTCAATTTCAGGCTCAAGTTACTTCTCAATTATATGGGTTCCACGGCCTAAAGTCTTTCTAAAAGCATGTTCATATGTCAATTGACAATTATAATTTTATGTTATAAAACATTAAAAAAACAAAGTTCTGCTTGGTATCATGTGTAAATGTCTCCTCGTGTAGAGCTTCAACGGAGACAAGCAGAAATTTTGGCTCCGTCGATTTAATCTGTTGATTTGAAAAATTAGATGAAATGTCTCTATCTATCTTTTGTTCATTTAATTTGGTTTCTGAAACAAAACTAATATTTTATTTTATTTTATTTTACAAACAACTTCTTCATCTACCCTTTTCCTTCATCTACAGAACAATTCACTCAACTTTATCATCTAATCATCACTCTCTCCTGCTCCTCCTTTAAAAAAGAAAAGGACTGCAAAGCAACAAACCAACCAAAAATGTTTCTTTTTTCTTTTTTTATACAACAAACTCGACACAGATTATTTAATATCCACAAAAAGAACAAACATTATAATGAATGTTGCACCGTTTGTTGTTGGATTGTAAATTTACAATCTACAGGTACTAATCCCACGGCACTGTTGCTCCTTTTTTCCTCTTGGGCAGGTTCAGAGAAGACATCACTCTAGCCGACACTACCTTCCTCACCAGTAGCCTCCATAGTGCATCATCCCCCTTTTTCTCTTGTTTCGTTTTCAATTTGAATTGCCTATAATAACAGCCATGATAACCATTCATACGAGTGTAATACACATCAATTGCCAACATAGAAAGACATACATGCATCTCAATTAATATATGGAATATGGATCCTTTTATTCCGCCAGAAACAAAAAAAAAAAAAAAAAGGACGTATCATCGGCACTGCACTCAGGATATTATTTTTTCTGTCACTATTCCCAACGGACCAAATGATCTTTAATTTGTTGCAACAAAGTGAAAGAATTAGCGCGTTGTAATGCACCCTAAAAGGCCAAAAGCCAAAAGAATTCGCATATTACATGGTTCCCCTGCTCCCTCCCAATAACTAAACTGTCTTTCTGGGCTATTCTCACTTCGAGGAGAGCCATAAAGACATTAAAGTTGCTCCATCACAAAACATCACTTACTTTTGTCTTGGTTCGATGTCCTTCTCATCTTATTTAGGAGTTGATAAATCAGTGTCCGTTTTAGGATGGATTTGGTTGGTATGCTTGTTTGTAGTGCAGGTTTATATTTTCGGAGCTAGAACAAGAAGGAGAAGGGGAAATCCAATGGGGTAATAAGTTACAGCCAGGAAATTTGACATTAAGATCAAACAATCAATGGCGACAAGACAACCACTACTAAACTTCAGGAGCAAACAAAATAACGATGATGTAATTTCTCTTACCAACTAAAAGCGTATCAAGTGCGCATATAAAAATTGACTCAATGCTTATGTATCACATGGAAATACTTAATGGGTCCTAGGAGAAAGAAAGGAAGAAAAATAACACTTTAAAGGGGCTCCAGCATGAACAAGTAAACTGAACCATCAGAAGGAAACATTGCGATAAGATAAAAGTGCCTTAATATTTTTAGATCCTACACAATCCTTTTAACAAGGATGATCATGGAACGAAATAGAAAGGATCTAGTTAATTACCTGCATAGAGGAACTTTGCAAGAATCGAGCTGGTCACACATGGAAGAATGAAGTCGCAGTAGCTGCCCCATCCTCTTGCAACGGGAGCACCCTCTATTTACTCGATTCCTACACGTAGCAAAGTGCTTGATCAGAAGCTGGAGACCATGACATGTGGAGAACTTGCTGCATGGGCCTCTCTTCTCGTTGGGCTGCACGTCATACGGGCCAACGCTTGTGCACCCTTCGGTGCATATGTGCTCTAGGCAGTCCATTGCCACACTCAGCTCCATGTACAGACTCTGCTCTTCCCTTTGCCTCCTCGTTCTCTTCTTCCTCTGTTGATAATTCCCACAATCATTGTTAATAACAGAATTCAGAACTTACTCGTAACTACCCATTTAAACAAATGATAAAAAAATTATAGAATCATAATCAGGAATATTACCGATTCAGCTTCATCGATGAATTGAAGAATCTGAAGCTCCAGATAAGGGTCGTGATTTTGCATGAACTTCCAGCCTTCAGTCTTCTCCACAGCCTTGTAATGGCTAGAGACCAACTTCATGCATTTGAGGTAAAGATCCGGTGCATCGCAGAGTCTTGCCAATTGAAGCACGTCCACCGCGTTCTCAATCGTTAGCTGTTGACCCACAGCCCTGGCACATCTCTGCTTCAGATGCGGCACTAGGTAGACATGTGATAATGCCAGTAGATGGATCCCGAACTTCTCCAACTCGTCTTCATTGCACCTGCAACAGGGGCGTTTCCGTCATTTACAAAATATAAACAGATTTTTAATCAATTATATTTCTTTCTCCAATAGATATCGCCGATTTTGCGTAATCCACCAAATTAAATATCGTGGATTCCTGGAAACTAACTCTTTTCTGATTACGCTTCTAATGTAACTCAAAGATAACGTATTTGTTCAACATTCCTTTTTTTCTTTTTTAATTCGATTAAATCGCTAATCAGCAGTATTTAGACTTGAGATTTTTTTTCACCCGCATGATCGGTTTGGGATGATCTAATGGACGGCCGAGATCAACATGTTGGCAAATACGCAAATGACCAACCTCGAAGAGTAGATAAATCGAACAAACGCCGCAACGGCGTCGCAAGGGACGCCGAGGATGGGAACAATTCTGTCGGAGCTGCGATGCTTGCGTGGCCTATCAATGATATTCCCCAATACCGGTGAAACGGAGGCCTACAAAATCGCAAATCGCAAATCGAAAAAGGAAAAAAAAAAGTTCAATATATGGCAAATCAATAATCCAAATTTAAGAGAGAGAGAGAGAGAGTTAATTACCAGGACACCACTGTGGGCAGGAATACTTTGGCCACCGGAGGTGATAAGTCGGACGTCGGGTTTCGGTAACTGACGAGGAATTTGACCAGGGATTTGATAATGAGCGTACAGATCACAGGAGATGGCGGTGGTGGTGGTTGTTGAGTTATGAGATTCTTCCATAGAAGGTGGAGATGAATAGAAAACACGTCTCCGGAGTCTTTTGCGCTATGTTGCAATAACAAAGGAGCTAGTTGTCCCTGAGCTTTATAGACATTTGATGACAGTGCCGGGGAATTAAAAAGAAAAAGATAAATGTAATAGACGGTGAATGTGGAGCACGCGCTCTTGGCAGTGCGTGGATGAACACTTTTAGTCAAAAGAAAGATCTGTAGTCAAATAAGAAACACACGAGGAAGGACGGACAAATAAATAGAAGGCTCCACTCCACTGGACAAAACGAGGCTTCTTGCAGTCCTAAAAACGTTTCTCAATTATATTCTACACATAATTCTATTTTTAGTTATTTCTGATATTAAATTTTTTAAAAAATATCTGAATTATCCAATTTTTTTGTTTTTCTTAATTTAATAAAATTAAATTTTTCTTAAAAATAAAAAATGTTTTCCACAAATTAATCAAAATAATTTATATCAAATATTTTAAATTAATTTTTTTTTAATTTTAATATATATATTAAAGTTAAAAAAGGGATAAAAATAAAATAAATTAAAAGAAATGGGAAAAGAGAAAATCCAGAGTGGAAACAGAGGAAGGCTCCAATAAATCTGAGGTGGGGATGGATAACCCACGTTGGGAAATGGTCGGATTTTTGTCATAAACGGCTTATGGTAATCACAATCTGAACTCTGAGCTCAGTCTGACTTGTAACTCGTTCTCATCCATGCCAGCTAAAATCGCGTCCCCTAATTTAACAAATTGATGACGTGTAATTCACCACTTTTGACGTGGCGCCATATCGTTGAATACCCAGACATTATATCACAATCGTAAACATCGTTGTCTCCATTAGGACATGCACACGTGTCGATGGCTCGTGAATTAAGGTGGCCCGCCATGCAAATGGTTGATGAGTGATTACTGTCGGAACCGACGCTGACTTGAAGGATTTAATAGCATATGATCATTATCATTAGGTCGTTTGTCTGGGTGTCATTGATGACATGTATAAGCGTTTTGCTCGTGGCATTTTAAAGAAAAGAGTAGGTAATTTATTATTATAACAAGTAATATAATATTGAATAGATTGAAGTCAAGGGTCAAAGTTTTTGGATCAGGTAGTTCACATGTAGAATAATGCAAATTGCAATCCTCGAAGAAGCAACATGGCCGCGCATTTCGGTCACGTGTGAATTTTTCCTTCTATGCAGCTTCCGTGGATAAGCGTTTACGATTTTCTAATTTAATTACTTTGAGAAATATTTAATATATATACACAAACACACACACATTCATTCTAATTAAATTATCATATTTGGTATTTAAATTTTAAATTATTTTAATAATATATAAATTTTTAATTTGTAATAATAAATTATACGAATTTAAAATTTTATAATTAAAAAAATATATTCATATCGATATATGTTAATTAAATTTAAAATTACATATATTTATCTTTTTTATATTATTTAAAATTTTTATTAATTGAGCTATGATTTTAATAATATATTGATAGAAATGGGAGCAGGCCATGCAATGCAAGAGGAGGTTGTTAAAGCCTCCTAATGGGCTGCAGTGCCCCAAACACTCAACTCATATGGGCTCTTTTTCCATTATATGGGCATGCAAATCAAAGTCTCAGACGCTCTTTTTGTCCATCAAAAAATCTATAATAAATTTTTATGACGTGGCATGTTTACGTATATTTGATATTTTTATGTAGTGTGATCATATATGCTAAATATAATATAATATATATACATAAACACAACATATTATATTTTTAATAAGGACAGTGAATTTTTTAATTTTAATGAATTAAAAAAATAATTGAAATTAAATGGTCTAAGTGATAAAAATAAGTGAAAATTGGTGTATTTTTCTAGAGAAACAAACTTTACCATTACCCAGACTCAGGTCAGCCTGAATCTTATCTGAACTTTCCAATGAAAAATCTGATAGGAGCAGAACTCTAACATTCATAATTAGGCAGCCTATGATGCTTGCAAGAACCAGAGTTATTAGCAACTGATTGTAGGTATAACAGATAAGTTGGTAAACAGTGTAAGAGGCATGAATCTGACAGATTCAACCCTTTTTGCCTCGCAGTACAGCCAATTAGCTCTGTGGATTATTTCCTGGTCATACGTCCAAATCTAATTCATGTGATGAAGCTTTTTGGTTTTTTGGATGATGGCTTGGCTCATCGTCTATTGGTCCTGCTTTCACTCGCAGTTAGGTCGATTTCCACTCGTTGTCTTTCACATGTTTTTGGTCCATTAGCAGAAAATTTCTGAATTGACACCCATATGAGTGGGCGTCCTCGGTGCCATCACTCTTGGGCACGTGACACTTATCACTGAACTACTCTGAAGTTCCCTCGCACTACTCAATGTAATTAGTCCAATCTTGACAACCAAAACTAGCCCTTTGTCTCTCGCACACCCAATGTGAAAGATGTCGTTTGCGTTCCTACAATGGTCTCAAATAGTCTTGTTTGTTACACCTTAACTGCTCTGTGACCCAGTGCATGGAGGGTATCCAACATCTGTCAAACACAGTGTCATCTATGTATTAATAGCATGCAACTAGGCTTTCAATGGTCGAATACTCTTACCAGAACATGTGCATCAAATGATGACATGGAATCAGGAATGAACCTGCTTGTGTAATCATGGCCAGTTGAACAGATGGATCACCTGTTCTGTTAGTGTCATTGAGCAACAGGAACCGAACGTTAAGGGCCCATTTGGGTGGACCCAGTGAAAGCGTATGCAAATTAAGAAAGAGAAATTGGCATTTGCCTAAGTCAATAAATGACATGCTCACAAGGACTAGGAAAAGCTCAATAGCCAATGTAAGTTCAAAACTGAACTTCCAGATGTTGGCTTCCAGCATCTGTGACCACCTGATGTAGCAGAACAATAGGTATGAAAATGGGAACCTGGGAAAGCTTCGTGAATCCTGGTTTTACGGGATTCCTTTGAATTGGGTAGTTTTGGGCATTGAGCTAGCAAGGGCTTTAGGTTGAAATAGATAAAAAGCTACCAAAAATATCGAAGCAGATTTGCATGGGTTTTCATGATTTGACGGACTATACATCATTTCTGCTCCTTCTAGTAATACTTAATATCAAAGCTGCTGTTGTCAGCCACTGGCTTCTTTTCTTAATATCACCCCAAAACTAAACCCCATCGTCCAGCTCGCTTTTTTAATTTTTAATATTAATTTTACTAATAAATTAAATTTTCTCTAAATTATTTCAATATCAATATATATATATACTAATATTATTTTTTTAATTTTTTTATTAAATTATAATAAGAATAATTAATATAATACATTATTAATCATTTAAATTATCGATATATAAATTATTAATAATTAACAATGAAAAATAACAATTATATTTTTCGTTTTTTTATGATGTATAATTATTTTCGTCTTTAATAATTGTAGAATGGTGTATATAATTATAAATTCATTTGATTTTTTTTAATTTAAAGTCTGTTTGATTAAAAAAATTAATTTATATGTAAAAAATATGTTTTTTTTTTATAAAATATACTAAAATTAAAATGAATAAAGAAAAGGGTAATAGTATCATTTACTATTATGGGAAAATGCAAGTGGGTGCGCATAGTGCAAAGGCCAAAGACAAGAATTAAAGCTTATGTAATAAATGCAGGAACCGACATTGAAGTTGGGAATGTAGATGTTGAAGACACCTGTATTAATTGGTTTTTTGTGTTGGTCATTTGTCACATAACTTGTCCGTGTTTGTTGCTTAAGCTGTGCTCCACGTATGCTGCCAAAATCTATATACCTATCATTATTCAGATTTAAATCCAAAACCTCACAATTACTCATAGATTTATGGGTCTTCATTTAACACTTGCATGTGCTGATGTGGGTGCTAAGAAGCCATTAACCAAGAAAAGTATTTTAGTTGAGGATTTGGGTGCAGCTTTGTCAAAGATGCAGTTGTAACCAGGTTTAGTCCAACAGGGACCAATCTGTAAGAAGAGGTTAATCCTGGCTTGCATGTGCTCAGCCCTTTTCTCCTCGCGCTACAAATCTTCTACTGCTATGCTCCAAAATCAAGAAGTGGGGACATCTTTTTAGACCTTAGGGAGTTCCCTTTTTTAATATTCTAGCACTACAATTTTCTTGTGTTCAAATGCATCGGTTTAAGTGGTCAAAAAATGAACAAGTCTGTAAAATCTAAAAAGGGATTCCTTTTACTTTTTATGATGTTTGGGTTTGAAAATAATTGGGTTGGAAAATACACTTTTGTTTTATGGTTTCAGATTCCATTATTGGAATGAACTTGGTTTATCTCTTGTAGCTTTTCTGTTTCATACTTTAAAGATTGGAGACTTGAAACTCTTCTTATGGGTCTCCACTGTCAATTGGGTAAGAGAGAGAGAAACAGAGATAAGAGAGTAAAAGACAATCATATATTATACACTTATGTAACAACACTTCTGCACTTGTTTTCTGTGAACCCATCAAGATTCTCAAACGGAATCCTTGATGGTTTTAAGAGTTACAGGCCGAGGTTGTAATCATCAGAGTTGGGTACAAAAATAAAAGGAATGAGTACAAAACAAAACAAAAAAAAGGTAAAAATCTGGAAGGAAGAGGACAGCCATGAAACTTAACTAAAACACTGTGAGTTGGACTTGTCTTCATCAGCTTCCAAATTTTCTTAATTTCCATTCTGCTGCTCACTTTTCCTAACTGATCAGGGTTGAGCATCATTAATTAATTAAATCTCACTTGTAATTAAGAAATGGTGAGATCTTTAATCAATGGATATATTTATCACAATCAGCAACGAACCCCTTTCCTGCAGTTGAGGGCACCAGATCCCACAGTTATGGTACCCACAAGTGAAGAAGGTCTAGCACTTAAGCTTGATGCCTTGGCATAGCTTGAAGAGGCTCCTGCACCTGAAGCTGTGAAAAATGCACCATTCACCAATAAGTCTCCCTCAGACCTCCAATTCCAGTGCTTCCACTCACTTTCTGGTGCATCCTCATGTTTAGTGACCTGCACAGTATAAGATTTTTGTTCATATTTGTATCTGCTGAACGTTGGGATTCTGAAAAGGGTTAGTTAATTCTGTTAAGAGGAAATACTTACCTCTTTGCTGAATCTTTCGTTTGGTGCAACAAATCTGTTGCTTTGGCTATTGATGGTTGGTGCTGCACTGCCTCCAATGGCGTACATTTCCCAATGGGTGTAGTCATTGTTGACCACATGGAAATACCCATGTCTACATCTGCAAATTTGAAAAAGTAATCATTACGATTAAAGTGGACGGCCAACAGAAGATTCATAAATTAGTAAATTTACTTTTATTTTTTTTTACCTTGGCATCCTCTGGACAAGGCCTTCGCCAAAGTGATTGAAGGCTATAGTGACCTGCATGTTCTTGTCTTGAGTGTATGAATCGCTGTGACCCAGTAACATTACTTTATCATGGTGGGTCATGTAATTGTTTGAAATTGTGATGGCTGTGGACCCATGAATTGCATCAACCAGTCCATCGTTACAATTTGACAATGAGTTATGGTCCACCCAAATGTGGCTGCCGCCAAAGATGGACACTCCATCACCGTCTGATACAGTCCTCCAACCATAGTGACTTGGGGAGTCCCTCACATAAGCATTCCCTCCTTGCTTGCAGTCATGTATGTGAAGTCCATGAATAATAATGTTGGTCACAAATTGTACAGTAATGCACGGACCACCAGCAATGTGAACGCTAGCACCTCTACCATCGATGGTCTTAAAAGAGTTCATGATCAGCTCTTCCTTCAATTGAATACTCATGTCACGAGCGAAAATGATCCACAACGGCTCATCTTGAATCACTGCATGCCTCAAAGTCCCTGGCTTAGGGTTCACAGGATCATCATCACCAGAATCTGTGACCACGTAAATTTTTCCATCCCTTCCGCCAATGGCATTCTTACCGAACCCAATGGCGCAATCGGCCAGGCGCTGGCGGTTCTTCTCCCAATTGGGGTCGCACCTCCAGCAATCGTCGATGGGGTTACCGGTTCCACAGGAGAGATAACCCAAGCTCCTCCTGGAGGCGTTGATGGCCCTGCATTAGACAAAAATGCAACACAACATTAATATGTATAGAATGCACGTGTTTGAACATGAGTGAAGTATCGTAAGTTAAGTTGAGATTAAATTACCTATGTACTTGGTGTACAACAAGCTCTGGGTCCTGAACTGGTGAAGAGAAAATGAGGGAAGGGATGGTAAGGACAGCGAAGAGAAAGAGGAGGAGAGCCATCGGTGAAATGAGCCGAAGAGGTAAAAGCTTGAGAGATTGGGAGGGAGAAGAGAAGTTTATATAAAGACGAAAAAAAATGAAGAGAAAGGAAAAGTAGGACCCAGGAGAGCTTTGTAATTCCTGGATTTATGGGATTCCATTTTTCTACTACTAGAGCAGAATAAGTCCTTGGATTTTATGGGCCCTTACCATCTTGCTTCTCTTAGTTGCCAATCTTCAATTTTATTGCTATATCCATTATCCCATTTCACTTGTTATTTCGACTTAAAAGCTTCAATCAAGTTGCATTGCATGTGCATTCTTATCCATCACTTCCACATCTCTTGCCCCACCATATTCAAAATAACCCTAAATTTTTATCATCGACCGTAATATCGATGAATGACGATGACCGATGACAAGTAAAATCTAATCCGTATTGTGCACCGGAAAAACAATTTGGGGGAGGAAAAGCAGGGAATTTAATTGAAAAATGATGATAAGTTGGACCAGAAATCCTCACTCACATGCTTTTGCCTTGCAAATCAAACTTCACTGCCTTTTGGTAGGCCCATTTTATTTATATCCTCTCTTTTTCTTCGTATTATTTCTTCATCTCGTGAATAAAAATTTTCCTGGCCGCAAACTCCGCCGAGATTTCAAGGAACCAAACAACCATAGGCCATATGGACCTAAATGCTGACATGGCACAAAGGCGACCTCTTTTTGTGCCACTTGTCCACGACAACCTGACGACACATGGGCCGTAGGATCCGTCGAAAGCTACGTCTTCACATGGAGGGATTTTGATTCGCTATCTTGTATGATTCTTTTGGTGTGGAGGGAGGAATTTTGAAGCGTTGATTGTGGTTTTCCGGGGAGAGATGACCCGCTGATATCCGATGATCATCAACTTTTTTCAAAGAAAGATTAAAGATCAGATAAAAGCAACGAGAGGGGCAGGGCCTTTGTTAAGCAGATGAGACATCGCTAATTGAGAAGGACCGCTACATGAAGTTAGCTTCTTTTTTTCTTTAATTAAAAAAATTCCCGAATTTAATTATTTCATTTATCTATTTAGAAATATTTATTTTTATATTAATATTTACTTATAGTGAGAGAAAATAACTTTAATTATACAATTTACTAAAAAACCAATTGAATTTGGTGGACGGTGATTGGCGATTGAAAGCTTCTTGGCAACTTCTCTCATCCATCAACACGTGGTACGCCAAATTTCTGCCACGTGGTATTTTTCTATCGCCCAATGAATTTTTCTCTTTTGCACATGCACGAGTCTTTGTTATTTCACATCACATCCACAATCCTTGTTTTCCACTAAAATTTTCAAAAAATAATCAATTTTGTATTTATTAAAAAATATATATTTTTTTTACTTTTAAATTAATTTCTTAAACTAAAAATCAATAAATAAATTAAGAAATTGAACTTTTAGCTAAATAAAAGAAATAATAAATTTTGTTTTAAATTTAAAATTACTTAGAAAAAATAGAAATGAGATAAATTGAATATTTTATTAAAAATAAAAAATATATATATTTTTGCCTTATAGCAACACAAATAAAACATGAGATTAGTTGTAAGGCACTTACAATTCCACCGACATTTTAATTTACTGTTGCTTCATTTTCTTTTAGGTCTCCGCGTAGAACCATCAATCTTCACATGGAACCAAATAAAGCTAGCAATTATATTAAGTCTCCATATAAATTGAGAGTTCTCATCAAACTCTCCTGTGCATTTATTATATATATAAATCATGAAAAAATTATATAATATTATATTTATGATATAAATCAATAACGATATATAAATTGATCATTAATTTTAAACACTCTAAGCTCTCGAGACAAATCAACATTAAATGGTTGATTTTAGTATCGGTATTTTTTTTTATAAAGTATATATCAATAATCTACATTAATTAACCCTATCAATTTTATAAAATTTTAATAAAAAGTAAAATAAATAAACGGTGAATGACATCCATTAAATTTATCAAAAGAGTTAAGCGGTCAAAAATAAATTTAATCTCGTAATAATTATGTCTAAGTTGCTTATTAGATAGTCAAATCATGTAAATAGTTGAAGTCTCTACTACATATAAAACTGTAGACATGAGCATGAACATTGCTTGAAGATGTATATGCTTTAGGATTGGGTGGTGCTGTCTCCTTGGTATTGATTTAAGTTGATAGTACCCTTATAACCCATCATTACAAAAGTTGCATATATGGGGAACATTTGGACATCACTTTAGCTAAAAGACAGTATGATTAAGTATAACTACGGACGCTAATTACAATCAATAAATACACAGGGACTGCATGCAGGACTCATCATGGGATTTGTAGACCATGCTTATATTAATTTGGAGAAAATGGGATCTTGAGAATGCTTGTGAAGGAGGCAACCTGGGGGAAATAAACACATGGGACATCATGATTTGGTTTCATGTGGTTGGGTAGTAAATTTCAATCAAGGTAATTAACTTTCTATAGTGCAGTGACCTAATCATTTTCACTTCATAGAGTTAGATATCATAGCAGATTTCACTTTAATCACTATAATGTAGGCTCCCTAGAGCCTAAGGTCAAAGCTCTGCCATAATTGCAGTTTCACTAATTTTATTTTATGATGTTAATTGGACATACCGTGGTTGTTTCGTTTCTCCACACCGCCCAAACCTTCCTTGCCCTTCTTGGGCCTGAAGAGTTATCACCAGAAGTCCTTGTGCGTCCAAACACGTCATAAACATCAATGGCATTTTACGGAAATTCTTCCTGAAGTTGGGCCAATTGATGGGCTTTTCTCAGGCTGTTGAAGAAACATCAATATCAAACCCACTAATTTATAATAAAATATTGAACAAGACAGCAATATAACGCAGTGAATATTCATTATAACATTGAGTTTGTCCCATTTGGACTACCCAACAAGCACCAGGCAGGCAATCACCAATACCATTTCGATTCAGTACGCAGTTACTCGCTGCTCAAAGAATGCAAAGCAAAACCCACAAATGTATGCAAGTTGCAATTTTCTTTTTAGAAGAAAGAAATTGAAATGAAGTGTTGGTAGAGAAAAATATAATCATTACGCACCATTCCCATGTAAAATCAGCAGGAGGACAATATCCAGGAAAAGAAGAAATGTTCCATCCAAGTATGATATGTATCTCTCTGGGTCAGGCACAGCTGCTGTGGCTAATGGCTATAACCCAGTTCATAATAGAAGCCTACAAACACGCGGCAGTGGAGGAATAGTCACATTCGGCGCTGCTGCGGTTACAGTAGAAAGGGTACAGCATTTTGGTTGAATAGTAAAGAAGCAGCTATGTGTGGTGTTTTTAACAGCTTTAATTTTGACGATTTCTTTTTAAGTGTTTTTACTATAAAGCTGACCCACTTCAAGTAATTTCTACTTCTTCTTCTTCTCTCTTTGCTATTTTTATCCTTACACCACTTCGTCCCAACTGCTACTTACGGCCACGCGCTTTTAATGCTTCCATGTTATCTCAGCAGCGGTGGACGGTGGCGGTGGAGCTCAGCTATTGCCTTCCTATCTTTCCCTGTGAATAACTTCAATTCTCCCTAAACATCGTCACTGGCTGTTAATAAAATTAACAATTTCTAAGTAACTCTATGTGTAATAATTTAAATTTTACCTTTAAATCTGAAGCTGAATGTGATAAATTTATAAATATTAATTTTATTAAATAAAATAAATTAATTAAAATTTTTATAATGTAATCCAAGATTCTCAAAAAGCTGATCTGTTATTTATTTATTCCTATTAATAAATAAAATAAAATAGATATTATTTTAAGCTAAGATGCCTGCCGATTCACCACTTGTTTTTTTCAGCGATAATTAGTTTTTAAATAATCAAGAAAATGAATCAGAAATGATAGATTATCACCAGAATCGGTGACAGGCACGTGAGTCTACTATTTGGCCCTGAGATGGATAATGACGCGCCAATAGCGAGAGTGATCGACAAAAACATGTATTAAGTGTATTGAGCGGACCACAGAGGTACAGCTTTTAGTCATAAACCCAAACCAACTAACTGAAACCGCCTATTTCTTGAAAATGACGAAACAGCCCTTCAAGTAGGCTCAT
Source organism: Cnidoscolus chayamansa (assembly GCA_948266635.1). NCBI lineage: Eukaryota > Viridiplantae > Streptophyta > Magnoliopsida > Malpighiales > Euphorbiaceae > Cnidoscolus > Cnidoscolus chayamansa. The sequence goes on from CAOGCB010270244.1 coordinate 23,910, forward strand.
TGGCCGAGACCACCTCTCTGCAACAACTCTGCAACTAGGAACAAGAATTCCTGCACTATTTTTTCTCTATTTTCATTTTTTCTGCACACGCTGTCTCCTCTCTCTCTCTCTCTCTGTAATGGCCCTTCGTATATTATCACCCTCGCTAATTAATGACATTTACTGCTCTGCCACTCCCCTCTTCTATCTATCTCTATCTCCATCTCCCTCTACATCCCTATCAATATTCAGTAATGTACCTTCTTCTGCTACTATTTCTCGGCTGTTAAACTACTTCCACAGCTCACCCATCGAGACCTGGGCTTTAGGGTTTCAGATTTTTTTTTTGGTGTCCCGCTTTTTACGCTATCCATTTTTCAAATTTCGTTAACCTCGAAGTTGGAATATGGTCATTTCTATTTGCAGGTTTGGGTTTTTCCAACTTTGTCGTTTCACATTGTTTTGTTGTTACTTGTGTATTTTTAATGTTTGGCGTTTGAATTATTTGATTCTCTCTATTTTATTTTATTTATTTATTCATTTATTTAGCTTTTTCCTCCTCTCTTCCTAAGTTAGTGTCATTCTCTGTTGTTTTTACTATGTGGATATGGGAGTGATTTGAGGATTGTGCTGCATTTGTCTGGTTTACATGTGCTACTTTAGAGAATGGTTTTGTGTTTATCTGTTTGTGCTTCTGTTGGAGGCAAAAGGTGATTTCCTACAGTGTTGTTATGGAATAAAAAGGTGATGAAGTATCTGTGTGCTTTTTTTTTTTTCCCCAAAATTTGTTCTTTCAGTTTTTGAAATATTTGGAATGGTGAATTACCTATTATAATAGAAATGAGCACATTGAATGCCATTTTATTCCCTCTTTTATACAAACCTATGCAGCATGTCTTTGAGATTTAAATGAGAATGCAGTTCTTTTTCCTCCTTTATGTTTGCATTTTATTGGTCTCCCAAATATTGCATTTTTATATTTCTGTAAGGCAAGCAGCATTGTATAATGAACGGAATAAATATACTGTTTCATTGGTGCTTGAAATTTTCTGAAGTTTCCGTACTTTTCTAATTTATGGAAATTAGAAGAGATCAAAAAAGTCACTCGCAAACCTATACGATGTTACTTTTAAGCCGTGAATATTTCCTGCTTGCTTAGAATGCTTGTTCTGTGTCTATTCTTTCAGGCTGGGGATGCAGCTCTTATATAGTGGTGCATTCTGACACAAAGCGGAAAAGAATTGCTTTGAATCTTCATACTTGACTTTTTAAAATGATGGATGGGCGGAGACATTCAGTTGACATTCCCATTTCCAGGACTCTTATAGCACTCAGGAGAGTGAGGTCCCTGAGGGATCCATCAACTAATTCTATGAGCAAATTCTCTGCTTTGCTTGAAAATGCAAACTGGGAAACCAATTCCACTAATGAGATTTCCTTGCAATTCATGGATGGTTGTCAACAGGGTGGTTCTGATCATAACGGTCTTACAAGAACGAAAAATTCAGGATTTAATGGAAAAATGGAGGAAGAAGTTGATGATTTTGAATTGCGACATGATTTGGGAAAATCCAAGACTGAGTTAATCTCTTGTGAGAATTCAGGTAGAGTAGAAAAGGTGGGGCCTCCTATTAGAACAAAGAAGCTTGAAGGATTGGATAATTGTGCCTTAAGTCAGGAAGATATTCATGGGAACAAGTCATTGAGTGAAAGATATTGTAGCAATCATAGGGACAAAGGATTGGAATTAGCATGTGTCACACCTTTAAGTAACTGCTTAGGGGATGTAGATTCAAATAATGAACTGATTTTAGGATCATCAAGAGTAGAATGTATGGACCAGTCCATGTCAAGAAAGAAATCCCAATACAAAAATCAAGTCAAATCATCTGGTATGGTAGGTGATGTTTTGAGTCGACTAGGTAGTCCATGCCTATCAGCAAGTGATGCTTTATCAAGCCATAGCATATCATTCCTTGCAAATGAAGAGGATGATTTCGTGATTCCAAATGATCCTGGATGCGGGATAAGATGCTGCTGGACAAAAACCCCCAGATTCCGAGAATCAAATCCATATTCTGATGCAGAAGGTCGTCCCTTGTTGTTCAAGGACATAGTTGAGACAACATCTTTTGGGCAAAGGAGCTGGAAGCTCATTGCCAATGAAACTCCTAGGAGTTTCAGCCAGAAGTTTAGGCCAAAATCTTTTGATGAATTGGTGGGACAAAATGTAGTAACAAAGTCTCTTTTGGGTGCTATTTCAAAAGGAAGGATAACGTCCTTATATATTTTTCATGGTCCCCGTGGCACGGGCAAGACCTCTGCGTCAAGAATCTTTGCTCTAGCACTAAATTGTCTCTCACTTGAGGAGCGTAAACCATGTGGTCTATGTCGAGAATGTGTTCTTTTCTTTTCTGGAAGGAGCAGGGATGTGAAAGAAGTGGATTCAGTGAGAATTAATAGGGCAGAAAGGACTAGATCCTTAATTAAGAATGCATCAACTCCTCCAGTTTCATCACGGTTCAAGGTTTTCATCATTGATGAGTGTCACTTGTTGCATGGAGAGACATGGGCAACTATTCTAAACAGCCTAGAGAACTTTTCTCAGCATGCTTTCTTTGTTATGATCACGCCTGATCTGGAAAAGCTGCCAAGAAGTGCAGTAACTAGGTCTCAGAGATATCATTTTCCAAAGATAAAAGATGCTGATATAGCAACCAGATTGGGGAATATTTGTGTTGAAGAGGGTATGGACTTTGATCAGGTTGCTTTAGACTTCATTGCTGCTAAATCAAATGGTTCACTTAGAGATGCAGAAATGATGCTTGAGCAACTGAGTTTGCTTGGTAAAAGAATCACAATGTCCTTGGCCTATGAGCTTGTAAGTGCTTAGTGTTTATTTCAGAAATGTTCTAGTGCATATCTTTCTCATCCAAATATTGAAGTTTGTTTATTAATATGCAGATTGGAGTTGTTTCTGATGATGAATTGCTCGATTTGCTGGATCTGGCGCTGTCATCTGACACCTCAAATACAGTTATAAGGGCCAGGGATTTGATGAGATCCAGGATTGATCCTATGCAACTTGTGACGCAACTGGCAAATCTCATTATGGATATACTTGCTGGTAAATGCCAAGAAGACAGTTCTGAAATTAGAAGGAAATTTTCAAGGAGGCATGCTTGTAAGTAACGGATATTTTGATACTGTACTCAGAAAGACTTGTTATGGATAGTTACTCTTGACACCTTTCAAATTGAACTTCATACTATACAATGTGACAATGTCCACTGTAAATTTTAATGTGAATTTCTATTCCCACTATCATTGGATTTTCTTTTTGTAACCCCAGGTATTTGTTTATGAAATTGGTTTAAGATTTTAAATACCCTTAGGATAATTATATCACTATTATTCGTAAAAAATGGAAACTAAAGCTTTTCTATCTAATAATAGTGTCCTTCAATTCAAATCTCTCATTTTTAATATTTCATAAAGAAATGTGTAGAAGTTTTGAGGAAGAAAATTTAGCTAGGTTTTTAATTGCAATGGCTTGTCCAGTTCTGGGTTAATGTTGCCATGTGTTAAATATGTAATGACCCTCAAAATTCTGGATTTTTTGAGCAGTTATCCATTTTTCATTATTATTATTATTATACTGCAAAGCATTTTGAATGAATTATTGTTCAAGCCCTTTCTAATAAAATTAGGCCTGATTACTTGTTCAGCTTAGATCCCTGACTTGAGGTATTGAATCATTGAAATGACAATATATCAGTACTTAAAAAGTGTCCAACCAGGTCGCACTGCTTGGCACTGTTTGTGCTTGCTCTAAACTTCACGTTGTTTTCCAAGTTGTGCTATTACCTTCTTTTTCTCCTTGCATTGTTTTTGTAGCTCTGTTTGCACGTTATGCTAATGATAAGAGTGTTGTGTTTCACAGCTGAGACAGACATGCAGAGGTTGAGTAATGCATTGAAAATACTTTCTGAAACTGAGAAACAATTGAGGATGTCCAAAAATCAAAGCACATGGCTTACTGTAGCTCTTTTACAGTTGAGCTCTCTAGACTCTCCTTCTCTCAATGCAAATGATCCAAAGTCTACTTTGAGGAATGCACATGACAGAGGTCAGGATACTGATTGATAGCTAATTATAGATATTTTCTTCACTATATATATTCTGTTCTTTTGAATAAAATTTCATTTCCCACAGTAGTATGGCTTTTCATAATATGGTCGATTGGATGCAGATGGTGATTTTTGCAGTACGTCATCCACAGGGGAGAGCTCGAAGCTTATTTTGCCTTGTTCATGTGAAGACAGCAAGTCAAATAAATTGGGGATGCAGGGGGATTGTAAAGCAACATTAGAGTCCATATGGAAGAAAGCTACAGAATTGTGCCAATCAAATTCACTCAAGAATTTTCTAAGGAAACAAGGGAAACTTTCTTCTCTTTGTGTAAATCAAGGTACAAGCGTCTTGTTAGTTTAAAGGTCATGCTTAAATTGCCAATCAGTGGATTTGCATCTACAACTCATGTCCTGATATTTGCTTTAATGAAGAAGAGAAATTATGAAAATTCATATAATATCAAATTCATGAGAAGTAAAGGACGTATTGTGACTATTGTCCAAATAATTACTCAGTAGGAGGTTAGCAATCTTATGGACTTGCAGCTACAATTGTTTGATGAAATAAAATTAAAGTGGTTGTGAGGGCAAGGCAGTGTGCCTCAATTTTTGATTGCTTTCTCTTGTATCTCGAGCAACTGTATATGAAGTCATATTCATTTTTGACAATTTTGAGTATATGTTCAGTCTCCTTCGTTTCGTAAGTAATGATCAAGCAACAATTACAATTTCAGATTTGGCTGTAGCTGAATTGGAATTCCACCATCCTGACTCTGTATCCAAGGCAGAAAAGTCATGGAAGATGATAGCAAGTTCACTGCAGTTAATTTTGGGTCGAAATGTAGAAATTCGAATTAATCTGGTACTCTGTGCTCCTGTGTCAAAGTGCACTAAACTGAGGAAGCTGTCTTTTAGTTTGTTTAGTTGTTCCCGCAGAATGCAGCAGAAATCACAGTTACCAATGGAATGCAGGAGTGACTCTGACTATTCTGATCATGTCTCTGATAAGCCCATGATAAATGACAAAGCTATTTTCATGTGTTCTTCTGATTGTAGATCCCAAATGCCACATAACTACTCCAGATTAGAAGTGGTAAGGGCTTTGAGAAACAGCGAGGGGAATGTGTTGAGTATAGGGAATGCCTCATCCCACAGATCATTGGCAGATGATACGCCAAAAAACCCTGCAGATGGAATTGATTCTTCTAAGGAAGGGAGAAGCAGCTTTGACTATGACGTTTTCCCTAGTCAGGAGACTGAAGAGCAGCCAAACTGTTTTCCTAGATCCCGGAGGCTCCAAAAGAGGTTACATGCATCTGACAAGTCTCAAGTGATTTGGATGGATAATGAGCAAGCAAACAAGCTTGCACTTTCTATTCCTGGAAAGAAATCCTTTGAAACAAACAACAGGACTGATGATTCTTATGCCTTCAGCAACAACAATTACACCAACTCTAGAAGTGACGATGAGTAAGAACCTTCAACCTTTCCATCTCATAATCACTGCACTGCTATTCTTTTTTTTTTTTTTTTTTTGGCTGGATATTCATGATATAACCGTTAATGAATGCACGCAGACTTCATTTCTGCTCTTGTATCATAGTACTGAGTAAGAGCCATTAGTTAAATTTGTGTTTCAGTTTTTTCCCCTTCCTGATCTGTACCTTGTTCAATTTATCATCAACTCACGCTAACGTTCAAATTTTGAAGGGGAAGCAACGTTGGCACTTAAAATCATTTAAAATAACATGTTTTAGAAGTACTTTTGTATTTGCCTTGTTGTTTCAGGTACTTACTGCATTCCTGTCCTCTTTCTTGGCAGGCTGAGGGAGAACACAGTTGCACTTTGTTGGAGAACCCCCACATTGCCCATGAGCAAGGTAACGATTGTAAAAAAAATCTGGAAATATACAAAAAGGAAACTTCACGATGACCCAACAGTGATATCCAAGGGCTGATAATCATGGCCGCCTATATGAGGAGGAATTTCTCCATTTATTCTACTGTTCTATTTCAGATTTC
>CAOGCB010270293.1:0-24266 GCA_948266635.1 Cnidoscolus chayamansa
AAAAGTTAGGAAGCTATTTATCCAATAATATGACATTACATTATCGTGAGAAGTTCAGTAGAATTGAATTTGACTAAAAGGCTTTCCAAGTGGAAGATGAGCTTTTGAAGAGTCCATGTTATCAACTTTTACAAAATATAGAAATGGACATGTCAGGTAAATAATTTCCCAGAAAACACAGATCCCAATTAAAGCAAGCAACAAACACCTTCCCATTGGTTACTGCTTTCACTTTCCCATCCTACAAAACTACAATGAGTTTGTGCTTTCTCGCAACTTCATCTATTTATGCAGATTGCTTCTCATTTGAGAATTCCATGATTAGACTGGTTTTTGCATGCTATTGCTCCACTTTTACCAATTCTGACCGCAATATTGGCAGATTTCTTTGTCAAAAAAGCACTTGCAATGCCAAAAGCTAGCTCCTTTGAACTTGCCGTGGATGATGCTTCAATTATTATCATCTTTTTGTTAGATTTATCAGCAAAGATACATCCTTTATAGAAATCACGTGTTAGTGCTTCATTTTTCATTTACTTTCCAAGGGAAATTAAAGCAGAGATCATTATTCACAATTTTGTTTTTCTTTGATATGATCCACCAACATCCCTCATTTTCTATCATCCTAATTAAAAGACTCTTGCCCTTAGACTGCTTTTTCATATATATATATATATAATTTTATCCACGATTAACTTATGAACTCGAGATCACTAAAGATTTCAATATCAGTGAAAATGAGAATGTTGGAAATTAGATAAAAAAAACAAAACGTTTTCATGGGAATGGATTTATGTTTAAGATAATCATAGATTCTCATATCTTGAGGATGAAATATAAAAATTAATTGATTGAAGATGGTTATTATGTAAAAAGATAAATATATAAATTAATTTAGTTTAAGCAATGATATATATATATATATATAGAGAGAGAGAGAGAGAGAGAGAAAAGAAAGGTACAATAATAATAATAATAATGAAAAGTTGATGAACCAAAAAGAGCAAAGGATAATTGAATTCATTAGACTGCGTCATCGTCATGCTCATGCTCATGCATGCTGAATTGGAAGCAACTAATTCTTTAAGTGCCTCTCTTAATTCAAACCTCTCTCTTTCTCTCTTTTTATTATTATCTAATTAAAAAAAAAGACTGATATAATAAATATAAATTAAAATTAAAAATATGAAATTAGGGCACGCATTTATGAAAAATTTAAGCTTAGCATATTGAGGAAAAAGCCTAAATGATGATATAGTTGAGTGGGTGAGCAGAGCCACCCATTTCTTTTGTGGGATTTTGAGGTTAGTGTCTTAGTGAATGGTGCTTAGTGGATTAATTGGCTTCCCACATAATTGAGATTAATGCTTTACAAAAGTAGCTTTTTTTTTCAGAAAAAAAAAGATCTATCATCCCAAATTTTATGTATATATCCTATCCATTTCAAGCCTATCTCATATCTACATGTTGATATTGATATGTGAGAATTGAATTTTTGAAAAATCATTTAAGACACACGTCATGTAATGAATTGTTTTTAGAAATTATGGTATTCTAGAATTTGTTTGAATTGAGAGTAAAAAGAAAAGAAAAGAAAATTATTGGATAAACAAAATGAGAAAAAGAAAAAAGGGAATTTGTCGTTAATTGAACGGAGCAAGAAAAATGTAATTTAATTTTTCTTATACTAATTATAAAAAAAATTAGGACAAGCATCGATTGATGTGTAGTAAAAGAATAGAATTCTCTCTTTATAGCACTGACATATACATAAAACCAACACACCTGCCTAATCCTCTTCCCATCCTAAATTAGTGTCCAAAGAATTTCTACTGGGAATAACTTCTCAGTTTGGAGCATATATAGTGTTTGGCAAGCAAGAAAACTAAAAAAGAAAATAAATAAAATGTTGCGTTGTGCGAGCAGAAAGAGAATAATGTTATTTGCTGATTTAGGATCCAAAATGACATGTACCCAGATAAGCATAAACATTGTCAACCCTGCCAAGAGGAACTATATATATAGAGACATATGTGCATGCATGAGAAATCAACACCTGAATATGCTGTTGGGGATGATATTATGCTTTGATTTGACCTATTTTTCTCTCATTGGATTCCAAATACGAAAACCACTATATATATATATATATGAATACCACGTCACAATTCACATGCTATATCCATTTAAATAAATAAATAATAAGACCCATTTAGGTTAAGCTTTGCCTGAAATAGGAACATGATCAAAAGCTTGATTTGAACTTTTAGGTTTCGTTACAGACAAAGCGAACGTTATCAGAATAAGACTTTGTATTGTCCATTATAATAACATATTCCAACCTTAATACTTTTCATTATTAGTATTTACTTTTCTTGGTACGAATAAGCATCCAATACAACATGTGGTCATTCATATGCATTAAAATAAGCATTTACCTTTGCCAATTAAGAATTTACATGATTTCATTTAAACTTTCTCATACATATAAAATTTATATATATATATATACATAACAGTAAAATCAATTGATAAATTCGCATTAAAACATATACAGAAACATATATGATTGATTGAACAGATATAGTTCAAGTACAATTTTCATATGTGAATAAGAGCGACTCAACACATCGTCACAACATAGTAATATAAGACATTCACGTAAACTATTTAAGAGATAGTAAATATATGCATAGTTAAATCTTAAAAAAGTCTTATATTCATCATTTCAGTCCTCTGTTAACATAAAAGAGTTTAGATTATAATGTTTTTTTAATGTCATTTTTTTGTGAATAACTTATTAATGGGTGTTTATTTGGATTGGTTATGTATATATATATGATGAGATGAATTATTTTTAAAGATATGATATGATATTAACGTATGAGCCAAGTTTAATATGTCAAGAGAAAAGAAAATGTATTTTTTTTAACATATTAAATAATTTGTATTTTATTTATGGGATAAAGGGAATCTTAAAAATTAATGGATGAAGTGAACCGTATGTGAAGCATCTCTTTAGGTGTAGAGTACAGAATTTGTATACTATCTTTATTTTTTAAAAAGCTTATTATTATTTGTCTATTTTTCAGCTTTTTCTTCTTCTTTTTTACGTCTATAAGAAGCCCATTTGTCATGGCAGTCTTGGCAGGCATAAGGCATTGGTCCTAAAGCTTCAAGAAATTAGAAAGGTAATAATAAGTTGAGAGAAAAAGATGGCAGACAGAAACCAATGTAGGATTCTGTGCCAATGGCTTGCCAAAGCTAAACCTTTTCTGGCTATGATCTCTCTGCAATTTGGATATTCAGGAATGTATATTATCACCATGGTTTCTCTGAAGCATGGCATGAGTCATTATGTACTTGCTGTGTATCGTCATGTAGTTGCCACTCTTGTCATCGCACCTTTTGCTCTTGTTCTTGAAAGGTTTTTCTGTCTTCATTTATCCTTTTCTTGATCTTTTTTTTTTCCCCTTTCAAATTGGATCTTTAGTATATGAAGCTAGTGTGTAACTTTATTTTCTTGATTTCTTTCCATTTCTACAGAAAGGTAAGGCCAAAGTTGACACTTGCCATCTTCCTAAGAATAATGCTGCTTGGTTTTCTAGAGTAATGCCCTAAAACTCTTTTTTACGTATATATATATGATATATTTTAATTGATAAAGAAGAGCTAAAATAATATTATTTTTATTATGAAAAAACTCTCAGGCCAGTGCTTGATCAGAACTTGTACTATGTGGGGATGAAATACACTTCAGCAACATTTGCATCTGCTTCAGTCAATGTCCTTCCTGCGATCACCTTTATATTGGCAATTATTTTCAGGTAAATTATATGTTCATGCAGTGCACTTAAGAAATTTTCATGACTTGGGTATGAATCCACCCAGTATATTCATGTCTCATAATAAAGCAATTCATCTGTTTAATTTGTGGTTCGAGAAAATTTATGAAGAGTAAATATTACAGATTGGAGAAGGTCAATGTGAAGAAGAGACATGATGTAGCCAAGATCGTTGGAACAGGAATTACAGTTGCAGGAGCAATGGTTATGACCTTGTACAAAGGTCCAATCATCGATTTCATAAGGTCACATGGAGCTGGAATCCACCATGGAAACAGCAGCAGTGAATCCACTAACCCGCATTGGGTAGCAGGGACACTCATGCTCCTGGCCAGTTGCTGTGGCTGGGCAAGTTTCTTTATATTGCAAGTAAGTGCATATAAATTAGATGAACACAAAGCATACAAAATCCAACTAGTTACTAAAACCTCAATTTGGTTTCAGTCGTTTACTTTGAAGCAATACCCAGCAGAGCTATCTCTCACAGCCTTGATATGCTTGACGGGTACGGTGGAAGGAGCAGCTGTATCTCTTGTAATGGAACGTGACATGAGTGTCTGGAAAATAGGCTTTGACTCCAGGCTTCTTGCTGCTGTATACACTGTAAGTGCACCAATAATATAATTTTAATTTTATATCACTGAAATTGCAAATGGGGTATTGATTAATTAGTTGATTATATAATCAGGGAATAGTTTGCTCTGGAATTGCATATTATTTGCAAGGAATGGTAATCAGAGAAAGAGGCCCTGTTTTTGTAACCTCTTTTAGCCCTCTGTGCATGATCATCACTGCAGCTCTTGGAACCATTATTCTTGCTGAGCAACTTCACCTTGGAGGGTATATCTACATGCTATTACTTTGTTTTGCAGAACTATGTAGTGTCGTTTCTTGCATTGAAATGTCTGTTTTTGTTCTGTTTCATCAGTGTAATTGGAGCAGTTCTCATAGTTCTTGGCCTTTACACTGTTGTGTGGGGTAAAAGCAAGGATCAAACAAGCTCAAAACCACCAGCATTGACAAATGAGAAAATTGGAACCTTGGAACTGCCAATTACGGACACTACTGCTAAACCAGCAACCGATTCCCACAATTCCATCCAATATGGAACTACCAAGATTCCTGCGAAGAGCACCCTTTTGTCTGCATGAAATTGTTATGGAGAAATGTATAATAATTAAGCATACTGCACAAGCAGTATGGGACTACATGTATGCACATATACTCTCTCTTTCATGAATCTATGAGATTTTGGGCCCCAATTATGCATATATTAATTCAAGACACAATATATAGATATGTTTTAAAATCAAGAAAATTGGAAAAAGGGAAAAGAAAGAAAATATTTGTCTGTAATCGTATTAAAGAATAAATTCACATGGGCATAGAGTTTTTGATGTTTATCTATTTAATTTGATAATTGATTTTAGTTTAATCCGGATAATGAATTAGTGGCATGATCAAAATATACGTAAAGGGGAAAGAAAAAAAAGGGAAGAACAAAAATGCAATGTGTTTGCAGTGTTTTATGAGCATTTTATCTCACATCATATGTCAAGACTTCAAGACTGATTGAAATGGAAGGAGGTCACCAAAGAAGAATCAAATTCTACTAGTTTTGATATATGGGCAGACAACATAAAGAGTGGATTGTGATTCGATTCTTGATGACATACATGAGAGCTTGGATAGATATAATTTTTTTTTTTTTTTTTATATATATTTGAGATTGAAGCAAACTCATATATCAATCAAATTAAAATCAAATTTTGCAAATCAAGGCCACATCATAAATATTTCATGTTTAAATTAAAATAGAATAAAAAAAATTAATAATTTTTTTAGTTATAGTTAATTAGAACTTAATTTAGGAGTGGATAGTGATTTGAGAGCTGATATTATAATTGTAAGTTTAAGTTTAATAAAATAAATATATGAAAAAAGCACAATTAAGTCCCTTCTATGATAAAGGTACGATCTTTTTGAAGCTATTATTTTACAGGGAAAGATACCCTGACAAAAGAAGCTGCAAAAAGACTTTCTATATGCTCCTACACGGCCAAGACAGCAGAAAAAAAAAAAATAAAATAAACATGTTTGGAACACACATGATACATCCACAAAACTCCAACTACTAAGGTATCTATCGTAAATCAACCTGTGAGTCGGCTTATCCAGGATTCAACCATTGTCCTTCCCATGCCCTGCATATAAGAAGAAATACCATAATGTCAAAATACACCATCAACAGAATTCTTACAGCTACTTTAACCAGTGATTGTTACATGTAAATATTCTACTTTTACCACAGGATGTTGTCAGTGTGCTTTGAGTTACAAGGTAAACTTCATTTTTTCCTGCTTATTCCTGATTCTATACCCACCATTAATAGAGGACACGATCTCTATATCAAATGAGGCCAAAACCTTTCTTTTTAATGTAAAATTTACTTATATGTATATCAATAGCTCCAAAATTATGCAAAGCAGAGATCAAATTAGGAAATAATTTAACAAGAATGATAAAGTTCTTAGGAGAACAGGATATGCCAATCCTAATGCTTGGACTATGAAACATCACAAATCATGCTGCTTGGGCTACATCCAAAGCAATGAAAACTGCTCAGATCACATCACAAGAACCCATATTAGAAATCCGTGTTTCCTGAACCTTAAGACCATTTATAATGGAGATCATGTTATTACCCAATTAAGCAAAAGCAGCAAAACTCATCCATCATCACCTATCCTCATTGCCCTGGCTGTCATCATCCCCATCATTATCTCCATCATCCTCTTCATCATTTTGTCTTCCACATCTTCATCATCATCCTCATCCTCATTATCATCATCCTCATCATCATTATCATCATCCTCATCAATATCATCACTATCACTTTCAACAGGTATTTTGGGCTTTGGAGGTAAATAACTTGTTGTGGACCTTCTACATGAACTTGAGACAATATTACTTGTGTCAAAGGCCTCGAGTTGTTTTGCTCTTTCGTTCTCTTTATGACTTCCTTGATTTCTTAGCATACAAAATCAATAAGTAACGGATATAAGCGTACAGAGATTGATGACCATAAATTTCATCCCTTCTATTTCCCCCATATAACTAACCAGCATACGATCAAAATTCATTCTTTTACATTAAACATCAACCACAACAATTTTCATGGCATATGCAAATGATAATAGAAGATTCAAAGAAACTAAAGCACGTTTATTCTTACACTTTCTTTTTCTCTAATCAAACTAATATCCTTGCAGATATATTCGTTTCTACACATACAGAGGTTTGGTCCTCCCTTATTCAGTGAAATTTTCACAATAAATAAGAATTTACAAGTGAAGGAGGGACAGCGGAGGTTGAGTAGTAGACCTTTCACCCCTGGACTATGCAACAGGAAGGTAACCCTCCTGCACTCAATCCCAACAAAATTCCAATAATTGGAATGGTAGTTCTCCCTTGTACACAAGTGAGTTACAGGCTCTGAGGAAGAACTAGAGTTAATGAAAACACATTTTAAAAAAATATTAAAATAATCTTTTTACACTTTCAGCTCAGATATAGCCTTTAGATTATGGGAGAGGACATTAAAAGGGTATAAGAAAAGGAATATTGTTTCACATGGACTACTGTTTTGGCTTCACCAGGAACATCGACATTAACTAATTTCACCAGGAAATAATATCCACCCAACAAAGTAGCATAGTAATTATTCACCAAACATATCAGAGCTAGAAGTTCACAGGCACCTTTGTCAGAAGGGTTTGATGATGATCTTTCTCTAGAAAGTATCTCATCCAGCTCCTTCATTAGCTGGGCCTCACATTTATTCTCATGAACCTACTCAACCTTCTTGTAAATTACAGGAGGTACACTGCAAAAGGAATAAACAGTGATAGGAACAAAGCTCAACATAGATGTAATTAAGCTTGTAAATAGCGAATGAGAGAAAAACTACGTTCCACAGGATTTTATTACAGATTTTAGATGCTCAACACCTTTCCCATATGCTGGAGTTGAAGCTTCCTTTTTCTGCAAAAAGTTGAAACAAAATATTTTACGGAACCTACTTCTGGACTTTACCAGCTTAAGGTTTTCCCATTTTATGTGTATGTGTGCATATACTTTCAAAGGGAAGGGACCAAGACCTTGACTCATTTTTTCAGCTGATGGTTTGAGAATGGCTATCTTCAGAGGCAATTCCACTGTCCTCTGCATCAGTATTGTTCTCCTCTACTGTTTCCACATGCTTTATCTGCCTCTTGCCAGATATTCTGGTTTCCTTCTCAAGCCTCGTTCGGTTTTTAGTCCCTAATTTAGCATCATTCATTTTGGACCAATTTTTTTTGGTCTTCGTCTTCATCCTTCTCATCGCTCTCTATCTAAAGAATCTGAACTAGCTTCAGTGTTCATCTTCTTAGAAGCTTTGCCTTAAGAATTAGGTTCTATATTTTCTTCTTAGGTTCAGGAACTTCAGAAGATCATAATACCTAATAAACAAAATTACATAGGTTAAGGTTCTACAGGATACCTCAAGAAGCTAACCAAATAATTAATATTCGCATCATCTAACTGCTTGCTTGTAAATGCCTTATATGATCAAGTGCATGTTTTTCAGTTCTGAGATCTTCCTCAGACGTCGACGAAGTCCAGCCATTGTAATTTTCCTAAAATTAAACAAATGACATAAGCATGCCTAGCACATGTGAGAAACAGGAAAGTAACCAATTCAGATGGACTGAAACCCAAAAAGGAATATTAAAAAAATAAAAGAGGGCATGAGAGAAGAACATCAAGCACATGAAGATGAAAGTGTTAGCAAATGACTCAATAAGGACTAGTAACCACAGAAAAAGGAAAAAGAAAAAAAAAGATTATTGCATACTCAGAATTAACTTTTATATAGGAAGCTCTCTTCAACAAGGCTGTCTTTATGCTGCTCTCACTTGGGACTTCTTTGTTCTTATAGACTAGAGGTTACTCAGTTTCTGATTTAGGGTTTCTTCTTCCCTGTCAAAGGGCCCAATATGGGAGAGTCTTCCATTTTCTCATATTCGGAATAAGGTTCTTTTATATCTCTTTTAGATTCATGTCCTTCAGGTAATTCTGTTGCTTCTATTTTGTTGAACGGGCATGTTTTTCCTCAGTTTCCACAGAATCCTTGGTAAGCATTGTCATCCACAGAACCTTCTAAGCACTACAATTATGATGAATAAACATATGGATCAAATAAGTGAATGTGATAAAAACAGGCAAATAAATGGATTTTGGCATCCCATTACCAATAAACACTACTACAATTGAGATTCAGGACGCATCTAAAACTCCAATACAATGATACATCAACCATCACCCTGAAAAACAGGAGCAGCAGCCACTAAAAAAACCATAACATCACGAAAGTTACAAATTCCAGATGTCTCTGCAAGAGTAACATGAATAAACCCTAAGCACATACGTCTTTTTTTTTAGTCCAATGGTTGGGCTCTACAACAAGCATTCCCCATAAAATGGTTCAAACCTGAGACTTCCAAATTGGAATCCCACATTTTAAGCACTGGGATACTGCTTCATACATCTATATCATAATTCTTAATGCAACCTCTAAAGCTTCAATTTCTTAAATATTAGAGATTTAATATGATATAGGATCTCAAGTTCCATATAGTAACTACAATTCAGTCCATAAAAGTATAAATAAGCAAAAGAGTGCAAGAGATAGTCATATAATATGGAGTTATAAACCAAATACTCTGCTGGAATCAATCACCAGAAATAAGTCAGAATATGATTCAAACTCATGATGATATAATTTTTTTTCATTAATTATTCAACAATTAGTTGTAGTGTAATCTGTTCAGTTTACTTCAGCATGGTCCCTGCTTTCAACTTTAGCAATAGTAGTTCCTCATGCATCCATCACATAGATATAGTTACTGGTTTGTGTATGGAAAAAAGTTTGAACTACAATTCTAGGGGACAATTAGTACAGTAGTTTTAGCCTGCTAAGCCTGGAAAACCATTTTACTTCTCATGCCAGTTAACCCACAAACCAAATTAACTTTATCGTCGCTCCATTCAAGGGTTCTAGTTGGCACATATAGATAACCACTATAGAGTTCGCTAACAGCATGTCCAAGCTGACAAGAATATAGTCAATCTTGTTAGTATTAACAATATATATATATATATATATCAAATAAGAAGTTATTTTTGGCAAAGTTCATGCGCAAATGTGAACATATAAATGGACATTATTTATGTCACATAAATACTGCATAAAGAACAATGCATAAATTAAATGAGACGAGAAGATTGAAAAATAAGGTGAAAAAAAGTACCTCGAGCAGACATAGCTTCAGAAGTCTCTTATGCACATCCAATACATTTTTCTGCAACTCCAAATCCTTCTCTAACAGTATCCTGACGCTCTCAAAGATCAAAGAACTGCGGTTTTGAAAAAAAAAAAGAAACAAATTACGATAATTATCATTCATTATTCTCATACTCAATTTACTGATTATAGCAAGTGCAAATGTGAGAAATCAAAAGAGGCAAACAAACTCAAGAGACGAAATTGAAAAAATACTGGTCATTAAGTAAAAATTGAAACGAAAGAGGATCAAATGAGAGAGAGAGAGAGAGAGAGAGAGAGAGAGAGAGCTCGGCTTGTTCTTTGAAGTGGTTGACGCGGGAGCGTATAGCATCCTTCACATGCGACTCGATATCAGGCAAGTCCTCCGGCGCCGTTCCATTTTTCACCGTCTCACTATGTTAAGCTTCCTCTGCTGTGATCAGCGCTTCTGACAGTGGGAAAACGGAGATGGAGTTTACCTTTCTTTGTTTTTTCCCCCCATTTTTCGAGAGCTAAAAAGTCAAAATTCTACCTGGAAGTTGACACGCTACACTTCACGACAGCTCGAATGTTCGTCGTTTACTACACGAGGGTCCATGGAACATCGTTAAATAAAAGAAAATACGACACGTCGTCCCTATTTAAAGACGATGTTACGGACGGTCACGCCAATGCCACTTGTGTTTTTGGGGGAATCGCAAACGCAAACGAAGATCATCATTTAAATAAGAAAAACGACATATCGTTCTTAAAGGAAGAGCTTTGTTTGTCGATAATTCCTGTCTCCAAAACCAAATTCAATACATAACGTGCTTTGGTTAGGGTTTGTAGAGGACTCGAAGAAATTGAAACGATGGGACATCACGGTGCTGTGGAGACGGCGAAGACGGTCATCGAGGTGGCTGACGTCGCCTGGAAAGCCCTGGAATTTACCCAGCACCATCATCTCCAAAGCCACAACCACGAAAATCACGAAAAAGACACCCACCATCCGGCAATAGTCGAAGAATTGGAATCGTTAAGATCCGAAAATCAGCGTCTAAAGAATCAGCTCGAGCAAAATTTGAAACTTCTTCGAAATTTATCCGAATCGCCTTGCTTGATAAATGATTGTCCTCCTGATGTACGTCACATCATGTGCACATATGCTTGACTTTCGTCTCCTTAGATATAATTCTTGTTTTTGCGTCCTCTAGTTTTTTTGTTCTGGTTTAATGGTGACGGTGCTGCTAATCTTTTTTCTTTTGGGGGAAACAGTTGGCTTTATTACCCAGATATTCAATTTCTTTTGAAGCAATTTCATTTTTGGCATGATCAATCCTTTATTAGAAAAGAATTTAATTGAATTCTTACATGAGTACCTGATTTATACCTGATTTATACTTCTTTTAAAATAGTTTTTCAGAGTTAAAACGAATCGAATTTTACCGGAGGATTAGCTAAAATAGATAAATTGATTAAATTCTTACAAATTTCGTTATTTTAAATAGGGAACTGAAACTTGAGTAGTGGTAACCAGGAAAACTGATAGTCTTTTCTTTGTTCATCTGACAATTACTCAGCCTAGCCAGTACAGATTCTCTATTAATGGTGGTTCGATGCTTGTTAATGTGATGGCATTTATTATTTAGTCTATTGCGTTCTTGTTATTGCTACATCTTCCTTTATGTGACAGCAGTGGAGTCGTATGGAAAAGCCATGCTATTCTGTAGTTTGGCACTATTAATGATGCATTCCTTCAGGAAGTTAGCTAATAAGTTTTACTGGTTTTCCTCTGGCTTAAGATTAGTCGCTTTTGATATTATAATCCTTAAAGAAGCAACGGGTCGAAGTTCACTGGGCAAAACCCCACAATTGAACATAGGACTAACCTTGTGTTTACAACCACAACTTTGTCATGAATCAATATTAAACCTTTAGAAGCTTTTTGTGTTGTAACTGCAGCTATACACCCGCCTAGTTGCTAGTGTGGATTCTGAGAACTTCTTGGCTCGACTTAAAGCCCTTCAGCATGCATCAGCTAACAAGACTATGATTGAATTCCCTTTCAAGGAAGCTACAGGTTGCTTTGATTTACTAACTTTCCATGGCTGTTATTTTTTTCTATCCATTTTGTTGTTTTTTCCTGATTTATTTAGTATTGGTTCTTTGATCAGGGGATGATATTCATTCTGCTGAAATTCTGATCAATGTCTCTCATGAAGAACCTAGTTGGTGGGTCTGGGTCACAGAAGAAATGGTTCCCAATAATGTTGAAGAACAGAGTGGAATTGATGACGAGAATTATGTCATTGTTACTGAGGAACATGTGGTAGATGGGGTTGCCAACTTTATGGCTAAATGCATTTTGTCAAATCCAAAGGCTAAAGTATGTGACTAGTAAGATATATTGTACATAATGATTTTACTTGGTATACTGCTTCTCACATGACCTTTTACTTTGAAATTGCAGAATATGACACCAGAGGAGCTGCAGAAAAGTAAGTGTGCTGTTGTTAATGATCTGAATTTTTTTTTTGTTTCATAAATCATAATTTACAAACCTATTGAAGGTCTAACCTGTGTTCTCTTTTTTAGTCACAGGGATTAGTAATGTTTTTCTATGCAACTAATGACACTTGTACTTAATTTTTTGGCAATGCTAACCATTATATTCTTGAGAAGGATTCGGTTTTGAATTCGTGATTCTTGCTTAAAATACCTGGAGGTGTACCAATTAACCTAATACTAATCTTGAGCTTGAGGCTCGATGCTTTTAGATTTTATTGCAACATAGATGTCTTTCTTTTTTATGCAACTTTCTGACAGACCAATGTCAGTGGCCTCTATGATATCATTTTCTTAACATTGCCGATTTGCAGCAATAACAAAAGCCTTGGACAGTGTGAGCAAATTTGAGAAGATATTAGATATTTGGCATGCGGGACAGCTGTTTTATACATTGGCTACCTGGGGACTTGCACTGTGGGGGTAAGTATATGCTTCTCATTGAATTTTATTGTAGAAATGGTCTTTTTGGTTCTTTTTGTTTTATTTCTAAGAGAATATGTTTGGTTAACAACCACCAATACATTTTCAAAAAAAAAAAAGAGTTTCAATAGGCGAGTCCTGGTGTACTTTTGAGAGTGAATTTTCGTTTGGAGCTCAATGCCAAGTTAAATGCTAATGCACTGTGGGGAGCTTTCTATATTCAAAGCATCCTTCGGTTGATTAATTAATGTTACGACACATGTTTTGGCCACAGATTGTATCGGAGTCGAGCTGCAATAAAAGTTGCTGCAAAAGGAGTTCACACAACTAGCAAATTCATTTTAAGGGCAATCTGAAGAAAGCCACTCCATTGCAATGAGCAAAATAAATGTGTAGATATGTGATTGTAGTACGTTTAATCATGTGAGTCCTGGCATAACGCTGTGTGCAGATTCTATTTAATTCCTCCACTCTCTGTCGATGTAAATATCGTTGGCCTCCACTGCTCCTTTCAGTAATTGAATTGATTTATTTGATATATTCTCCCGGGTACTTAGGAGGATATAATTACTTGTATTATGTGCACTCCAAAATCATCTTTTTCTTCACTTTTTTTTTATCAAGGCAATACATGACAGATTCCTCTTCAGCTTGAATTTTTATTCGCATTCACCAAAGGATATTCTAATACACGTAAGAGTACGAAATGGAATTGTGAAATTAAATAGCATATTTTCAACAAGTAAACACAAACAATCACCACATTGAAGAAACCGGACTAACAACTATGATCTACGCCGAACGAGGAATGAAGCTGCTGAATGAAAAACATTAAAAATGCCATCCTTTAAATTAAATGAAAAACCTACCATTACTGAATATGAGATTAAGGGGGAAAGAACCGGGAAAATCTCTCCAAATGTTGCCAAAAAATCATACTTGTATTCATAAAGGACTCATGAAGTTTGATGTCTTCAATTTGAACAAGTTTCTTGCGTGCAGCAGTCATAGCTGAGAAAGAAGAAAATTTCTATATGAGATCAAGAAAGAGTAACTAGCCAATAAGCAAAATCTCATTTTCTTCAGCTTAATGAGAAGCAGATCAGTTCTTGATGCCTTTCAGCAAAAAAGCAGACTTGGGATTACTTAATACTACAGTTACTAATAAATTTTGTTATGTGATACTTAAGATTGTCTCCATGACAGAACTTTCAGTTTCAGATGCATCGCAAGAAAAGTGATACTTTAATAAGAAATTACCAGATATATGAAGCGAACTTCCCCTGTAACTACACAATGAGAAGGATAGACGTACCTAAAATAATGGTTCTAGAAGAGAGATTATGTGTCGGGAGCTTTTCTCTTGCGATCTGATACTGAGTTATTATCTGATTGGGCTTGACCAAATATTGACCTGTCTCGTACCCAAGCCAAAACCAAAACTCAGAAAATATATCCAGATAAGGAAGAATCAGAGAAGCATTTAGCTATTTGTTAAAATGCCTGTATAAAATGTTAGGGATAATAAATAAATAAAATAAAATACAGCAAGATACAGTTATCTGATTTGAAATACCCATAAATTATACCTAGAGTTTATTTTCAATTTCACCAAATATATTGGTCAGAAAGTATCTAAAATTCAACTATTTGAAATCCATCATTTTGTTAACCTCATCCCAAACCCCAAGCACATAGATAAGGGGGAGGTATTGCACAAACAAAGAACAGTTTTGCATTAGAGAAATATTGCAGTGCGCTTATTTAGCTTCAGTTTCCACATTCTGATCAACCTTGGGCTACATGTAATGCAAAATGATAAGATGAAAGCAAGTTAACATTTTGCAATATGGTCTTTTATTTGGAGAAGAATGGAACTTCCAGATTACCAAATAATTAGGTTGCATTTGAATCGGGAATTTTAAATTTGAGGATTTAAACTTTAGTTTTTAGTATGATTTTTTTTTAACATAGAAATCATACACAAAAGCACTTGTATAACCAGTACGTCAAAATTTGTTGGATCTTTTGAAAAAGAAATATGTACCTACCCGCAGGTTGAACATTTTTTATGATGCTTACAAAATATGGACAAACATACAGAACATATGTAGCCCATGTCAATTGTCGTTTTATGGCAAAAACACCTGCAAAATGCAGAATTTGGTAAATTGCAATTCCAATTATAAGAAAAAGGGAAAAAAAGAAAAGAAAAAGTAAACTAATCAATTTGGAACAAGAAAAGAAAAATCTGCCAACAGTAGTACAGAAGAGCTTTTCCCAGAGTGGCTTATTGTTCCCATAAGAATGTGAACTCATAACCCTTATCATACAAATCAGACAATGGTTAAAGAATTGCCTCTCCGCTCAGGACCATAGCTGGCAATTTTACAGACCTAAGAGTTAAAATAAAGTTGTCTTTGTGCTCAAAATTTCAACCAGCAGTTTCATAATATCATAAAATTGTTGGAAAAAAAAAAGAGCATTAGCTAGCACCACCAGCATAAATCAATAGCATTTTGTACCCACTAAAATTTTAGGTCTCCTACTGAATTTTTAAATTTTTACATTCAAAATAATCTTACTCCTACTAACCCCACCCATTTCTTTAGATATTTCCCTTCAGTAGTATTTTTCCCCACTGAAATTATAGGTTTGATCCAGTGAAATTTTAAGTTTGCCCCACAAAAGTAATATTGCCTCACTGACTTCATCAATTTCTTTAAATATAACTTAATAATATCTTATCTGACTAAAATTGTTTGTTTGTCCCCACTAAATTTTTAAATTTACTTCTAAGTAATTAATATCACACGTGTTTGTGTGTGCAAATATTTCTAGATCCACCACTAGCTAGCACTCCTATGGTATCATCAAAAGGTAGCTTTTGAATTGCATAGTGAAAAGTTAACATAGAAATTGCCAACATTTTGAATACTGAAAATTTGGCAATAAATAAAGTAATAGGAGCAATTTTGACCAGCTATCCCTCAATTTTGGAGAGTGTTTCACTTTTATCCCTTGTCTTTATTTTGTTATCACAAAAACCCATCTTTTTTTTTTGTTACAACAAAATCCCTCAACCTCTAAAACATTACAACAAAATCCTTCACTATAAGATCCTGTCAGTTCTAAGGCAATTCTTAAGTAGCATTGCCATGCTGTCGAAAATAAATAAAATTTGAAAATTCATGTACGATCTAAAACACTCAATTTTTCTCTTCACTTTCTCTTCTCATTCTCTTTCACAAAGACAAGTATTTTACATCATATGTGGCTTTTCTAATTTTTTATTTCATTTTTTACAGTGTGCCACTGCTATGAGTATTATCATAGAACTGACTGGATTTTCACACAAGGGGATTTTGTTGTAATATTTTAGAAGTTCAAAGACGTAACAAAATAAAGATGAGGGACAAAAGTGAAACATCACCAAAGTTGAGGGACGACTAATAAAAATCAACCAATTAATAGGGATTGAATTGTCCACCACAAACAAATTGCGAGCTAATGGAAACATTCACTGGCTTGCAGTCCCCTTAGTGATTGTTTGACTCCTAAAAACAACCACTTCGTGCCAAAATGTCGAAGCTTAGAACTTTCAACCAATTTTACCTCCAACGATCCCACCTTGAGGCTTGGTGGGACTATATCTGAGTAATGGCCTTCATGCACTTGAGTGCTTAACACTTGAAGTTGGGAAGTTAAAGAGGAAAAAGAAAACAAAATAGACAGAATATACAAATAATCAAGGATGTTAAAGAAGCTTGGTGCAACATGAAACATAGTCATAAAACACAAAATAAGGTTGATTTAAGATCGTTTTAACTCACGATGCTCGGAAATCGACACCTGCAGGCCTAGGAAGTTGTAAGAAGCTACGAGAATGCAAGTCAGTTGCAAACACAGTCTGCATGCAACAAGAATGCCATATTAGTTCAAGATGCCAAAACAAAATGGACAAGCAAAAACTACATATTAAAACTGGAACACATTTCTACATGCACAATAATGGAGATGTAATATTAAAACCAAAAAGATAATTCAGATTTTAACTGAAAATCTAATGCTAGACTACTCATTAAACAAAATGTACTGCTGCCAAAATCAATCTTACCACTAGATATTGAAACAGCCCATCCAAATGTTGAGGTTTCACATACACACCTCCAGTTATATAAGAAGCCTGTTAGATAAGCATCAAATGAGATAAGGAAAGCAAGCAAGCTTCATAGAGTTAGCAAACTCATCTATAACAATATGCTACCTGCTGCAGAAGGGCTGAATTATGAGTACCAACATAACAAGAGTCTATAGGTACCTGCAGCAAGATCAAATCAATGAAATGTATGTCATAATCTTGAAAATACCATGATCCAAAAGCTCAGCAGTGTTTGAAAAAATTCACGGAAGCAAATGCAATCTTATCTTAACCAAATGTACACAGGAGGATGAAAAGGCAAGGTAATGCTTTCTGCTTCATTCTTTCTCTTTAAGATGAAACATGACAAATACCAGACTACTGTAGCAATCTTTTTTAGGTTATATTTCTAGAAGTTAAAATTCATACATATGGTAGACAGTCACATAGTGCAAAAGAAAACAAAGCTAATAACTGACAATTTTCATATTTCTTAAATTGTACAAAAGGTTAGCTTTTTCTCGTGTATTAAAATACTTAAATGGACAACAGTCTGTCATCATGATTATCATCAAAAGTATATGAAACTACAAAATAAATTTATTTTCTAATTTCATGAGAAGGAAAAGAAATGTAAACGACTAAATAAATCTATTAAGTTGTCCAATAGCATATTTTCAAGTCCGTCCTACTTGTTGTTAGTCAAATAAAGACTTTGTGCTGTTCTCAATTTACAAATAAATATTCTAAAAGTTGATGAATAAATAAAAATAGTTCAACTTCATTATGACATTTCTGTAATCACATTCAAAGGCTTACACCTAAGACTAGTAATTAGCTAATATTTCAGATCAGTTACCAAATAGTGATTGCCTAATAACTTCACTCAAAATCAAACTAGTGAGGGAACACCAATAAGCATTCAATCAAAATTGCAGCTATCATCAAAATGTAAGCACAAGAAATAAAATCAAATTATGTCTTACCATAGAGCGTTGAGCAGAGAATATTGCGTTCATTACTGCAACATATCTGGAATGACACATCCCCCCACAAAACAGACAATGTCAAGCCTTGAGCAAGAAAAATAGATAAAGGAAAATTCTTGTAAAACATACTGTTCAGGTCCATCTGGAGATCCCTGCAAACACAGAATCTGCCCTTGTATGTCAGTAATGAGGTAAGAAAAATAATGTAGTAAATTGCTAATTGGCTTATGCTAAAATCTAAGAACAAAAAACAATGACATGTATACAACTGGAAACAACATCCAACTGACTTCACAAGATTAACTACATAAATATATTTTGTTAATCTAGACAATAAGAAATGAAAGCCTGTTTGAACAAAGACAGAACTAGTAGAAAATCAACAGCTAATTTTGCATGGCAAAACATTTAAGCTTAGTCTGTCTGCCACAACAATGATACAGATGATGCTGTGACAATTCATTATCACATTTGACATACACCCTCAATGATTCAATAAGAGAGTCAATCAAATACAAATAAGATCTATCATGCTTAAGAAACATTACAAATGAATGCTCAAACCCATATAGAGAATTCCAATTCACTCTGGACATTAAGCAGAGTGCAGACAAATACAAATAAACTGTTAAATAAATATGAGAAGACTCACTCGAGGCTGAGGATTGAGTGGTCCTGAGCGAAAAATCCGTTGTATATCTTTCTCCAAATCAAATCAAACAATCCATATTCAAATCAGGGGTTAATTTTAGAATCAACAATATCAGCCCTTGCAACGCAAGAGCAGGCAATTCTATAAGCTCCTGTTTGCCTATCTTTCCCCTAGTCCAATTTGCTTAAAATGGCACATTTTTCCATACATCCAAACACATACATACAACGTAATAAACCCTTCATGGCCAATAATACCGCGAGTAAACTTTATAACAACAAACAGAAAACAAACACCCATTAAGGATACAACAAAGCGCCATGGACAATGAACCCGAGAGCAACGATGATGCAATCTTTCCTTGAGGCTCCTCCTTGGCCAATTTTTCATCTCTGATCATGAACTCCTCTAATTTCCGCAACAAATTGGAGTATAAAGAAGGCAATCTCCCATCCTCAGAGCTCTGATTTGTAGCAGAAGATGAATCATAAATATAGTCGCAAGAATTATACCCAGTAGCAATGACTACCACTTGATTCAGTTGATTGAGCAGCAAAATCGAGTTCAAAAACGCAAGCACCTGCAACCCAAAAGAAAAAAAAAATAGATCATTTTCTTTCTAAGAAAGTGGAGGAAAATACATAACATTAGATTTTGCAGTGAAATGAATAGGGAGTTAGGGATTAGTAGAAAGAAAGAATACCTGAGAGAGAAATTGGGAAAATGGGAGGGAAGAAGTGGTCCAAAAGAATGGATTGGTGTCTAACAACACCATCACAAGGCTAACGTCATCTGCAATTCAACAATAAATCAATCAAGCAAATAAACAAACAATTGATATACACAAGCAACTGTATACGCGTATATTATAACAGTAGAGAGATAGAGAGAGGGGGCGTAAGGGAAAGTGACCAGAGTACAGCTTTGAAGGAACCGAAGCCATAAGGATTTGCTTTCCTCTTCTCTTTTATTTTGCAGAAGTTTAGTAAGTATTTTGCACTGAAGAATTGGAGGGAAAGAAAGAGGAGAATTCACGTCACTTGTTGCCCGATCACTGATAACTGAAACGGAGACTGGTTTTCTAGTTTTAGTTTTCTGATTTATAGTTGTTTGTTGGGCCTGCTTATTGTTTGAAGGTAATAGTAGGCCGGAGCCCGCAGCACTCAACCAAATGGAGAAGTTCAACCCGCAAGTCACAATGTTACTCGTTTTATAAGTTGATTTTTATAAAATGTTCGACAAATGTAGTAAACATAGCTATAAATTGACCACGAAAACTTTAACCAAACTTAAATAGAAGTTAAGGGTTTTTAATGATTGGAGTTTAAAGGTGCTGAATTGAATGACGATAAGTCTGCATCAGAGAGAAAAATTCACTGTAGATTACTTGTTATGGTTTCAGTTCCTAGCTAGTTGTTCTCTGCCTCTATCATGAACAGAGGTTTAATAGTTTAGCATGCCTAATCATTAACTCAGATTCTGTCACTTTAGCTTGGTGCTTCTGTTCCATTCTGTTCATCACAGCCGCAAGAACATTTCTCTATCGTATGATAACTCCTTTTTACCCTCCCTCTTACAAGCATATAGGTTTGGATTCAGTCATGCATAGTGCAGTTCACTTCACGTGTATAACTGGATATTAGGCAAAACAAGCTCCCATTCCACCGGAAAATTTCTGACGGCTACTCTTGCAGCTTTCCAGCAACCTAGCCAGGCATTTCAACGCTTACCCAATTCATGAATTCATATATGAAAAATGAATTCCACTATGTTCCGACGAACCTTTCCTTCTAAACTCGAGCATTTAACATTGCTAAGCTGTCAACAAGCGCAACAAATGCATCTAGTAATGTTTGCTTGGTTCAAAACTAATGCTTCAAATTGTCCATAGAATATGTTCTTTGTTGCATATGACTAGGTCACAGCATCTATTTATAGTCACAAAATCAGTCCTTTTGACAAGCTGTCTGTTGACGCTCCTAAAATATAGTCAGGGAGAGTCAAAAGTACAAATATAGAACCCTACCTTTAAATGTTACTTTAAAAAGAAAGGTAGAATAGTCTAATGACAAGCCATATGAACAGATAAAACATGTCAACTGAATCCAATGTGCTGCACAGAAAAAATGAAATAGGCCCCTCCTCGCCCAAAGCAATGCATGAACCAAGCAATTTCCAATAACTCTGGATGATTAAAACAAGAATGAACAACCAAAATTAGAACTGCCCATGACTTGAAAAGGTACACACTACAGCAAGCACATACTCTAATTCTCGCATCCACAAATCAGTTCGCAGGTCGAAATAAATTAAGAAGGTTACATACAACAGGTAAGTGGGACTGTCAAAAATAAAATGACCCAGCCGACCACAATCCCACCACCATCTATACTGCCAATACACACCAAAATTACAATGAAAAGGAGATCATGAAGTTGACAAACTTGTATAGCACAAGTGCAATTAGCGAAGTGGTTGATGGATTCACTAAGGAGCAAGCATCAGATGCACCTCCAATAGGACCACCTACAGGGGGTAATCCAGGAACTGTCCCAGTTGTTGGTAAAACTGTACTCCTGGGCGTTGTTTTAGCAGAACCATCTGACTGAGGGGCAGGTGCTGGAGCTGAACCAAACACTGAATCTCTAGTCACTGAAGTAGGAGGGGCTAGCAGGGGAGGAAATTGCTGTGGCCCTGCATCATTTTTTTTATACAGCAAAATGCAAAAACAGATCAGCAGTTGCATATATAATCTAGCTGCTCATACTGATAAATTGACTAGGCAATGGCAACACCATGCAAATGAAAACAACATTGTCAATGCTAAATTCAGTAAGACTCAAACACCTCAAAAGTTGCCCATTCATTCTTGTTATGTACTCTTGAATGAATAGCATTCATCAGATTTTTACCTGGACATCGAGGTTGGAGAGATGTAGACAACCTGCACGCAATAAAACAGAAACAAAAGGATTGAATTTGAGCCACAAGGATATAACTATATTACGTAAGTTTCATATTAAATCAACTACTGAAGACATAGCATACAAGGTTATGATGCTGCCGTTGACATATCCACCATAACTACAAGAAGTAACATTACAACCAGCACTACTCTGCTTCCACGTGACATTCCCTAGCATGAGGTTGCTATTTCTGCATTGCATGCTTGAACAAGAAACCGCCAAGGAAGCAGGCATGCAGTACAAACTACAAAAATCACACCACAAGGCAGATTAACAACTTACTGTATATGCAGAAAAAAGAACCATTATGCTTGAACAAGAAACTGAAAAAGAAGCAAGCATGCAGTACAAACTACAAAATTCACACCACAGAGCAGATTAACAACTTACTGTATATGCAGAAAAATGAACCATTTGATCTTCAATTATATAAATAAACAAAGGCATAATCATAAAACTAAAGGCAAGTAGAGGTGTTCAATTACTCAAGATTTCCTGGTCCACAGCTGCACTGCACACAGTGACTGGCAGAAATAGCATAGCTCCCATTTGGCACAATCAGGCCATAATCAAAGGCGTATCTTGGAAACTTGGAAGCACAGGCTGCAATACAATTTGTAAAACAAAATCTCAGTCTTCACACTATAAGCTTGTTACTTGTGTCTTTTATTTGACAAAATTAACCGAATCAAACTGGGAACAAGCAATGTCATTGTTATTGCAATTCAGCATATGTTGAACATAAA
This sequence comes from Cnidoscolus chayamansa, assembly GCA_948266635.1. Taxonomy (NCBI): domain Eukaryota; kingdom Viridiplantae; phylum Streptophyta; class Magnoliopsida; order Malpighiales; family Euphorbiaceae; genus Cnidoscolus; species Cnidoscolus chayamansa. Next base: position 22,677 of record CAOGCB010270293.1, read on the forward strand.
TTGACAAAAGGATTGAATGAAACTCACCTGTATAAACAGATAACAACATACATTACTATACTACTGAAGATATTGCAAATCTTACAAACAACAAGCCTAAAACAAAAACTAAAACAAATTAAAACCAGCAGCCCAATCTATCAATATTGATTGCAGAAACATAGAGTACTAACATTTACAAACTACAAGAAACAACCAATTCAAAGAACCCACAGAAAAAGTGAAATTGAGGTAACGCTTCAAATTAAACCCAAATTACCTGGCAATGGCACAGCAAGTATATCACCAGCCTTGATGGCCGGATTCCCCATAGCATTAACATTCATCAAATCAGTAATAGTAGTGGAATATCTCGAAGCAATCCCCGCCAAAGTATCCACCTCCTTCACCACGTAAGACAGATAAATTGCCGGCAATGAATTATCCGTCCCATTAAAACAAGTACATGGCAACGGCACCACAAGGTTCTGCCCCACATCCAATACTGAAGGATCCTGTATAGAATTAGCCTCCTTTAACTGATCCGCGGACACCAAGCCCGAATAAATTGAATCCGCAATGGAAGACAAAGTATCCGAAGGCCGAGTCTTGTAGTGGGTAGAAACGGATTTACGGATTCCATCCACACAGGAACATACTATTGGGATCCTAAGAAAAAGCTGTGAAGGAAGGATGTGGTTTTCGACATCTGGGTAAGAGATGTCAATGGAATTAGCCGTGAGGAGAGCTACGGGATCAATTTGGAAGAGGGAGGCTACTTCTGCCACTTTGAGGTCTGTATAGAGTGTGTAACCAAGAAGGGCATTACAGGAGTCGTTATTAGAGCATGGTTCGATTGTGGATTTGGAGGTAATGACAGCTACTGCATTGACAAAAATCATGAGGAGGAGGATGGGTTTTGGGTTTTGCATCTTTAAGAGGACCGACGAAAATGCTTTACAACCAAAGTAAAAGCTGTTGAAAGCAGGGGATAATGAGAGAGCTTCAGGGTTTGGAGAAAAATGGAGACTTTTATAGTTTTGGATTGGTAAAGAACGAGAATGTGATTCGTTTCAAGGGTTTTTAGGGTTTGTTCCGCTGCAACTCGCGAAACCCAGAATGAACTCGCAGACAAAATAAATAGCCGGTTACTTTAGTGACAGAAAGACTGGGTTTGTTGTTGGTGGAATCTCGAGCTGTGCTTTTTACAGGATTTCACGGCTCGTGCTTCTTCTTCCTCTAATAATGCTCTCCAGCGAGACAGGGAGAGAGAGAGAGACAGAGAAGAAGATGGAAAGGAAGTGTGAAAGACTGAAGCTAAGGGAGGAGACAAAGTATTGCAAAGAGTGAGCAGACACAAGTCAGACTTCGATCCCATAGATTCAGACAAAACTTTTCACTTGAGACTAATTTATCCTCATCATGAACGATAATTCCCGCTTAAAAATTGATCTTGCCCAGACAACACGACGACGTTTGAACGTCTTTATTGCCGAAAGAGACATCCCCGAGATATTGGCCTTGGAGGGTATTTTTGTAATTAAGGAATAAGCTTTATTAGATTGAGAGGCATCCAGGTGAGACCCCACTTATAACTTTCCGTTTCTTTTC
>CAOGCB010270412.1:0-16870 GCA_948266635.1 Cnidoscolus chayamansa
TTTACAAACCTCAAAAAGTTTATTTGACAGCATCGAGCACAAAAGGCGGGCCCAGCCTAAGATATGTGGTGTGGATGATGACGTGTTGCAATATGTCATTATGGAACTACCTTGTACATGTCTCGTCGTTCCAAAGCTTCCAGTTTCCAGCATTATTATTTAATTTAAAAATATATTATTTGGGTTTCAAATTTGAGAGGGTAACAAATTCAAACTTCGAACAAGCGGAGTCCACGTAGGAGAGAGAATAAGAGACAAGCAATAGGAACTCACAAAAATTTAATAATTTTAATCGTTACAGTTAAAAAAAGAGGGATTTTTACTTTGTCTAGTGTCGATGCCGCTGATTTCTCGGCAATGTCGCTCTCCGCTCAATCACCATACCCGAGCGATATTGATCCTCCTCCAGGCGTGACCCTCTCTTCTCCTCTATTCTTTCTGTTTCCCATTTCATCTAATTATCCGATTCCATGTCCCTCTCCCCTCTGTTTCGATCCTGCCAATCCTTTCTTTCCCATGCTGTTCCAGCAATGGCAGCTCTGATCCTCTTTATATCTTTTGTTTATACATAAAGAACGGTAGAATCAGGTATTTGTTTTTTTTTCTTTTATATTTATATGTCTTTAAGCGCATTTCTTTCTGTTAATTTTGAATTTGTAGCTTATTTTTTTGATGCGAATTTTGGTTTGATCTGTTAGGTCTGATGTACATAATGTTAATAGGAGATCGTGCGGTATAGGGTGGATTAGTGTTTATTGATTCTCATTAAAGTAATTTTGCCTTTTGGATCTGTGGGATATGCGATTCTGAATGTGGCCATCGTGGGTGGAAATAAGGAGGGAGGTGATCGGACGGGTATGGATGTATAGCTCAATTTTTCGTTCGGGTTCTTAGAGTTCCAGTTGTTCATTGTATAGTGAATTTTGAAAATAGAGATTCTTTTTTTCTTTTTCTGGTTTTTTCTGTTTATAAATGTGTCGGGTTTGATCGAGAATGAAGTGACAGGTTTGAGGGTTCATTTGTTTGATTGTGAAGCTATAAATTGTGTACATGGTGTGTTAACGGTTTGTGAAAGTATATTTGATACTGTGAAATTTTGATCCTATTATATGGTGTCTAAAAGTTGGATTTGAGCTACCTTGTGGAAATAAGGAGCTGCTTATCTTGTGCAATTCGTTTGCTTGTTGGAGAGGATATACTGCATCAAAGAGGCATGGAATGATTTTGTGCAGCTAAATAAGTCCAAGAACTTGTCTAATTCAATGACCAGTGAGGTGCCTAGTCCCTCCATTCAAAGGATCCAACAACATCAGGGACCAGCATCTTTTATTCCCAAGACAGGAAAAAGCATACATAATATTTCCGTGCAGACAGGTGAGGAATTTTCCATGGAGTTTCTCCAGGATCGTGTGACCACCAGAGGGATTTGCCCTATGCCCAGTACAGCTCAAAATTGTGAAAGCAGATATGGGCATTTTAATGATCAAATTCATCAGCGGGGATATGAGGATCTTGCTCATATACTTGGGTTAAAGAGAATGGATTCTGAGTCTGCTGATGATATTTCTGATTTTGCATCTGCAAAAGGTTCTTTAAAGGAGAGTGAAACTGGGGCTTATGCTGACATGTTAAACAGAGTGAAAATGGAAGACGCTGAGACTGTAAATAGATCAGGGAAGGTTCTCAGTGAATTGATTTGTGATAGGGGTGCTGTTTTGGGTCCACCTACTTCAGCCATGTACGCACTAGAATCCCCTTCTTCAGATATATCTCAACCTGGAAAGCTGAAGTTCCTTTGCAGTTCTGGCGGTAAGATTTTGCCAAGGCCCAGCGACGGCAAGCTCAGATATGTGGGAGGAGAGACTCGCATTATTTCCATTTCTAAGAATCTTACATGGGATCAACTCGTCAAGAAAACTAAATGTATTTGCAACCAACCTCACTCCATCAAGTATCAGCTTCCAGGTGAGGATCTTGATGCTCTTATATCCGTGTCTTCTGATGAAGATCTTCAAAATATGATAGAGGAATATCATGGACTTGAAAGGCTTGAGGGTTGTCAAAGGCTTCGAATATTTTTGATTCCTCTGGGTGATTCTGAGAAGTCATCTTCTCTTGATGGAACTACCATCCAGCAGGACAGCCCAAACTACCATTATGTACTTGCTGTAAATGGCATATTCGATCGTAGTCCTAGGAAAAACTCTGGTGGGCAGGGTTCAGCGCATGAAACAACTCAACCTGGAAATATGTCAGATCAAACTCCAAACTTTCGCAATTATTCTCCGTCTCCTTTGTTTCCTTTGGAGGCTAAAGGTGGCTTTAATGCTTTTCATCCTCCTAAATATTCAAATGAATCCAACTATATGGCCAAACCTCCCTATCTGTCTCCTCCCATTTCTCCAATTCCTCTACAGCATCGAGACTCTAGGAATTCTCAAGTAAAATCGCATGGTGTTAACTCCAGCGTTGAGAGCTGTAGTTCCTTCATTACTGCTCAGTTGCCACCTGAGAACTGCAGCACATCTGCTGTTTGCAAACAACCCACGCAGGGGCTGGTAGCTTTGATGAATCATAGCAAAAATGTTGATACTCTTCAGGTAGACCCACCACATGGAATGCAATCCAACAACCATAATCTCGGCACAGAACATGTGACTCCTTCACTTTTTCATCGGAGTGAATTAAATTTTGATGGTTTCCCTGGGGAGAGGCCTATGCATAAGGAAAGGGTAATCCGATCTGAGAAGGCTTTCTTGGGCACAACGGATCCCTTGGGTCTGTTTTCAGGTTCCATAGACTCTATTGATTCTCATCATGGAATGCCACATGCCTTTTCAGATTCGAAGCTACAAGAGCATGGCGGGCAATCTGCTTGCTGTTCACAAGAGGGGATGAGCCCATCATCACCATTGAACTTCTCGAAGACACATTTATCTTCAATAGTCTCAAGTGCTTCACATGAGAAGCCTGAGCAGCTGCATGAGAATTTTAATTTTGTCAATCCTACTCTACAAAGTAAGTTACTGGACATTGAGTCTACTTTGTCACAGAATAGACTGGATTTGCTGAATTTTTCTTCATGCTCAAAATCAGATGAGAAGATTGATTCCATTCAGAAAGCTACCACCATTACTGATGACCAATGCCTACTTCCAAATGGTCGTGTGGAACTGGATTCAGAAATGATGAATGCAGTTGACAAAATTAATCCACTTTGTCATCAAGCTGAAAAGCATTGTGAGGAGAAATTGTCAGCTACAGGTCTGAAATACAGGAACAACTCGCCTAATGTCAAATGTAACTCAAGATCTTTTGAAATTGATGCAGTGCGACAAAATATGCACATCTCTGAGGATAGATTCTCTGTCAAATCCTCTGTAGACAACTTCAGGGAGCAGTCCCAAAACTATCCAGCCCCTTCTGATCTCCTATTCATGGACCAGAGGACCTTGCGCGACCAATACAGCAGTTTGACCGGAAAAATGAGTGGTGAACGAGGAAGCAACATCCCAAGTAACAACAATCCACAAATGGAGGAGTTATATAAAAATGGCAAGCTGCACCCCTGTGGTGAAAGTTCTTTGGTTGATCTTATATCTGGATCATATAACAGTCCATATTCCCCTGAATCAACACAAGTTCAACCACTTGAAAGTCAAAATGGTAAGGGTGACAAAGATTCCATGCTCATAAGCTCTACAAAATCATACCAATATGCTGTTCATGACGATTCTGGTGCAAAATCAACCTTGCATGTGAATGAACTCCATTCTGCAGTAGTTAATGACACTAAAGATGCTTCATATGAAAGAAAGGTTACTCATCTAGTTGAGAGCCATGGAATTTACCCTGATCAGAAGGTTAAGAAGTTGGACCTTGGAGGATATGCTAATGAGAAGTCAAATGTTGGGAATATTATGTTGACTCAAACAAAAACATTAAGTAAAAATAAAGATCAAAATAACCTGGATCCATTATTTAATGTTGAATCTTTGTCTGGTAAGGTGCCTCGTACCATTCAATCTTCTTATGCAGTTGCCCCACTTGTTGCTGACCCAGTCAATGGTGATATTAGATCTTCTTCAGCAATTGAGGCAGAGAGCTGTACACCACATGTTGCTATGCCTGCTACTGATCCAACGAGCGGTGACCTTATGTCTCCTAGCACAACAGACTCGGAGAGTATCGTCCCACATGTTCGCCCATTTGTTGCTGATCCAACCAGTAATGACTTTATATCTCCTTCTGCTACAGTGTCTGAAAGTATCATTCCAGAAACTGAGTTTGAGGTAAAAAAAACACTTTTGTGCAAGTATTATTTGGTTTCTATTATTTATGAATTTACTTCTATGTTAACATGCATCACGGCTTTGTTTATAGGACTTAAATGATGATATTGGCGATAAGGATAAATCTATTAGCGATGCAGTGATAGCCGAAATGGAAGCCAGCATCTATGGTTTGCAGGTCCTATCACAACCCTTTAATTTTGATTATGAATTTCACTTTCCTTCTTTGGACATATTTAATTTCTGAGAACAAACCATTGCATTCTTGGAACAATTTAAATTTATCCTTGCAACTGAAGTTTCTTTCCAATCCTTTCAGGGCTGCATTTTCATGATTTAACATTAAGTGGTGAAAACTTTGATTATATTATGCTTTATTTACATTTTATCTTTATGAGTAATTTCTATATGAGACTAAATTTACCCAATGCTGGTGCACAGATTATAAAGAATGCTGATCTTGAAGAACTAAGAGAGTTAGGATCTGGCACATATGGCACAGTCTACCATGGAAAATGGCGGGGGACAGATGTTGCCATAAAAAGAATTAAAAAGAGCTGCTTTTCCGGGAGAACATCAGAGCAAGAACGTTTGGTTAGTTTCTCCTATACGTTTTAGAAAGGTGTTTTTTTTTTGTTCGGATGACAGTGACCTGTAATCACTGATGAAACCTGTTAATGATTCGCATATTCTTGAGCATATTTATAAATTTCTTAAAAGATGTCTGTTTGGGTCCACATTCATGTAGAGGTGTGTGATTTCCATTAAAAGGCATATAGCAGTTTGCTTGCCAGTTAAACTTTGGCATTGAGATTAGCTATTAGACAAGGCGATAATGGTTAAATTTTTGTTTATTTTTTTGACTTCTCCTTGAGGTAATATCCTCTTAGGCCGGCTTTTCTTCAGTTCTTCTACACAAATTTGCTCTGCCATTGTTCTGCCTCCTGTTTTCTAATTATAAAGATTTTTAAATTTGTTTTCCTATTAGAAACATGCTTAACATATTAGGTATGGTTGAGACAATTTGGTGTCTTTAACAAGTGCTTACAGAAATATTTAAAACATTAAGTTTATGGATTGCACTTAATCACAAATTTTGAGTGCACACAAACACACAGATCTGCAAACAGGTTTTTAGGAGGATTAATAAAATCCAAAAGTTTGATCCGAATATCAAGTATGTAGATATTTTTAGCATTATGTGAATTATGGGCAAGAGTAAAGGATGTGAACGCAAATGAACCTCATGTGGTTACATGGATTATATTTTTAAGCACCAAATATGAAAAATGCTTGTTGACATAACAACTAAATCTTAGTCTCAACTAATTGTTCTTAGTTATAAATGTTGTTTTTCACCTTTCATCTCTATTTGAACTCAGTTCCAAAATATTGATGCCATTTAATATTACTTAAATTTATTAAATTACCACTTAAGGTGTTTTTAAATTATTTACGATTTTAAAAATATTTCTCTTTCTCACTCTTCCATGCTACATTGCTACATTTTCATATTTCTGTGTGTGAATATCTGAGGTGTTTTGGCATTCTTAGGTCAGCCATAATCAATGCGGATTCAGTATATATGTATAGTTAATATGGAAAAAATTAATAAAAAAGAGAACTGGATTTTGAGCCAACATGTTAAGTCATTAGCCTTCTAGGATCCTGGGCTGGCTAAGATTCTAGAACATAGATAGCCTATAAAAATAATGTCTTGAGAGTGATGGAACAAAAGGAGATGCAACTGATGTGAACACATGGACAGAATTGTGCCATGTTAGTTTCTAATTCAAAGGGAAAATTCTTATTTATCTACTTGGTCTGGTAAATTGATCTCTGTATCTGTGGTATTTCAATGGGAGAAACCAAGAAGAGAGAGGAGAGTGAATTCAGTCTCACTTCAAGTATGGTTCTCGTATGGATTTTGACTTTTTAATTAGTCTAGTTGCCTTGTATAACATGATGGTTTATTTGGTTATAACAGACAAAAGACTTTTGGAGAGAAGCACAGATCCTCTCAAATCTTCATCATCCAAATGTGGTTGCATTTTATGGGGTAGTTCCAGATGGGGCCGGAGGAACCTTGGCCACTGTGACTGAATATATGGTCAACGGGTCACTTAGGCATGTCTTACTTAAGAAGGATAGGTAAATTCAACCTTCATTTGTTTATATGTGTATCCTCTGGTAATACATTTATTTTATGAAGCCTTGTTTTCTATGCAGATCACTTGATCGCCGTAAAAAGCTCATAATTGCCATGGATGCAGCTTTTGGAATGGAATACTTGCACTTGAAAAATATTGTCCACTTTGATTTGAAAAGCGACAATTTGCTTGTCAATTTAAGGGATCCGCAAAGGCCCATATGCAAGGTAAACATTTTAAAGCCTATTGTCATCGCGGCTTACGCAAAAGAAAGGCGTCATCGTATTATGTTCTCTTTTGTACTTCATGTGATGCTAAAGGCTATGTAAGGGCAAAGGACTTTGTTCTATTTAATTCAGAATTATTAATATTTGAAATTTTTACATTAAGTTGCTTAATTAGGATTTTATGATTTCAAGCATTCAATGCTCATCCTTTCTGTTTTCAGGTTGGAGATTTTGGTCTATCAAGAATTAAACGAAATACTCTTGTATCTGGGGGCGTGCGAGGTACCCTTCCATGGATGGCACCAGAATTGTTGAATGGAAGCAGCAGTCGGGTTTCTGAGAAGGTTAAATTTTCCCTATTACTCTCTGTCTTGCCAATGTGGAATTGAATGAACCATTTGTAAAGCAATTAACAAATTGGTATTTTGGTTGGCCAGGTTGATGTTTTCTCATTTGGCATTTCAATGTGGGAGATCTTGACAGGGGAGGAACCTTATGCAGATATGCATTGTGGTGCAATCATTGGTACGTGTCATGAACCTGGCATTGATTATTTGATGGAAATTTACATATGCAGTAATGGAACTAATATTGCACTTTACTTTTACATTTATTAAGAAATAGAATCATTATAAAACAGGTATTGGGATATTTTCTGGTTAACATTTTCGTAGTATGCACACAGGTAACACTAATCATCTCTGCATTGACGTTGAAATGAATATTAGCTGAAAATAAATGTAAAACAGTTTAGCAAACTAGTTACTAAAAATTTCTAAGAATACACTAAAATGTCATTTATTTTCCAAAAGCATATATACCCTGGCCCTCTAATTCTATATCTTGTGCCTGCCTCTGTCTGTTCATTTAAGGGGGAACTTGATTATACTTGAGATGTGTTGTCTTCAATGTGAAATTACACATGGTGTTGAGCAGCCAAAAATGTATCAAATTCTTTTTAATTTCCTAGCACTCCCTCATGGCATGGAAAGCAATGGAAGTCTGCAGGATTTCAAATGTGGGACTTAATGGGTAATTATGGAGATGCAGTGGGCAGGAAAGCAACTCTTGTGATAATGGTGGAGGTGGTGAATTTGTTGGTCTGGTTGTGCCAAGATACATTAAAAAAACAAAAGAATTCTGGGAGTTAAGTGTTGAACCATGATAAAATGCCCCCATTTTTGAGTATAGAAGGATTCTGAACTGACTTTGTGTGTGAAAATGCTATCAAATGTAACCTAGCAAGTGCGAAAGCATTCAACTAGTGATGAAGATATTGAAAATGCTTCATTTTAATAACCTTCTAATTGATGCATGGCTGCAAATTCCTCATCACAACTTGGATATAAGAGAGAAATGTAGTTTTCACTTTAAGACGTTATATTGTTCCAACATGAAACAGTTGATTTAATAAAAAAAAGCATGTCTTTAAACTGGTCTTCATCAAGACTTGGTTTCTTTTTGATGTCTTGCATTGCTTTTTCTTTCCTATCTTTTAGCCATGCTAACAAGTAGCAAGAATGGAGAGTGGATGGCTCTGTGCGCATTTTTTGTTTGTTTATTTTTGTTTGTTTGCTGAACTATAATGAAGGTGGCATTGTTAAAAACACTCTTCGGCCTCCTATTCCGGAATACTGTGATCCTGAGTGGAGGACGCTGATGGAGCACTGCTGGTCACCTGACCCTGAATCTCGACCATCTTTTACTGAGATAACAAATAGGCTTCGAGCTATGTCTTTCGCACTTCAGACAAAACCGATGAAGGCAAAAATACCATCATGAATCAGCAGCATATATATGTACCCTGTTTCTGTCTTCAATCACCAGGACTGGCTAGTATCTTCAAGCATTGATGGAGTTCATATTTTCCTGTTAATTGTGTTTTCTCACCTTTGTTAATCAAAATATCTTCATTTGTTTATTCTTTTGTAACCCAAAAAAAAAAAAAAAAGAAAAAGAAAAAAAAGGTAAATGGCAAACAGAGAATTAGGATTGTCTGACTAGTTATGTTTTTTTGGCCAGAGAAGTGGCAGGGCTGTGTGTGTACACTCATAAAGAGGGAAAAGATAAATAGAATTGTTCTTTTGGCTCATCTCTTCTCTTCAGCTTTCAATTCCTTTTAAAGACTCCTCTCTTCCTCTTTTTTATTTTTTTTATTTTTTGGGTTGTTAAGGAGACCTCTCTAGGGTTCCAATTCTGTTTCCTGAAATATTTTTAGCTGGTTTTGATGTTTGTCTCTTCAATGTAATTTACTTGTTAGTCTTTTAGTCATTTATATATATAAATTTATTTTTAAAAAATAATAATGGTTGTTGTGGAAGTCATCAGTCAAAATAATAAAATAGTATTAGATATTTGGTGATATCATTCACTTCAATTTCCTGGAAATGGAAAAAGCACTTTCCAAAGCATTTAGTCCATTTGACATTAAAACACGTTTCACACAATTCCATTTTTCTAAAAAGATTTTTTTCTTCTTCTTTCACTTAATATCATAAATAAGAAATTTAAATCAATAAAAAAATTTCTATTTTCTAATATAATTCTATATTTAAATCTTAATTAATTTAACAAATATTAAATATTAACTCAAAATTTTATAATTTAGATAAAAATTCGAAATCATGAAATTAATTATATTTATTTATTTATTTATTTATCATAAATATTAATGAATAAATTTGAAAGAATACCAAGTATTATTCCTTTTTCCATAAAGTAAGTTCTATTTTTTAAATTGTATCATATTTTTTTTAAATAATAATTTATTTATTAATATATTTTTATTTAATAATATTAAGAAATAAAATATTAATTTTTATAATAATTTAATAATATAAGTTATTTGATTTTAATGAACTAATATAAAATAAAATTATATTAAAAAATAAAATTTAGTATTTTAATATAATTAAATATTTTATAAAAATGAAACTGAAGTCAAAAGTGAGTATCTTTGAAAGATAAAGGAATGATTCACATGTTTTCTTCTAAGCGTTGAACCCTTTATTGTTCACATTGTTCATAACTGGCTTTTTGTCCATCAAAAAGCAGCCTTTCTCACCCAACTACCGTAAATCACCACCATCACTTCTACTACTTGGATTGTTTTCTCAGAAATTTCCACTACTTGTGGTCCTCCTGAATTTGGTGATTGGGTCCACCTGAATTTTTCCAATCTATAGGAAGTTTGGATATTTATTGTGCCCATCTATCTCACTCCCAAATGTAATACCTTTTAGAGGCTACCCAATTTCAGAGAGGTAGAAAGGAGGGGAAAAAAATGGAGAAAGCAGTAAACAGACAGAAAGTTCTTCTTGGTCATCTGCAACCCACTTCTTCTTCTTCTCCTCTTCTTCCGCAGTCCCATGAGTCAGCTTGTTTCTCTGTAAGTTTCTTTTGATTAATTATGGGGTATTTGGTGTATTTTATTGCTGATTGCAATTATAAGTGGACTAAATTGAAGGGTGTTACATGGGTTGAAGAGTTTATTTTGTCTCTTTCTTTGTCTTGTATTTATGGTCAAAATGAAGTCAGCTGATGTTAAATCTCAGTTGGGGGATTAGATAACTGTAGGAGCTTTGAGGAGCTAGTATCTTTCAATTTCAATTGCATAGAGTAAGGAGAAGGGGATAAAAGATAATGATCTTGCTACTGTGGTTTTAGTTAAATTGTGTTTCTTCCTTAACATATGGATCAATTTGATCTGATGTTCGATGATTTGTTTCTGATTATTTCTAATCTACTTGTTAAGACTTCTGTTTGTGTGGCTGGAGATAGTGCTGCATATCACCGTACAGCTGCTTTTGGTGATGATGTAGTGATAGTCGGGTAAGTTTCTTGATTTGTGAAGCAAGATGTTAAAGCTTAACAGTGACACAGTTCTGGATGTTCGGTTACAATTGTGTCTTTATTTTTAATTTTAAATTTCTATCCTCCTCTTCTGAACCCTTTTATCTCTGTGCTTTTGGAATTAAACAGTGCTTATCGCACTGCTATTTGCAAATCCAAGCGAGGTGGTTTCAAGGATACCCATCCTGATGATCTACTTGGCTCAGTTTTGAAGGTCAGATATATTTTTCATTGAATCATCATGAATTTTATATATTTTTTTAAACAATTTGGAAAAGACTGACGAATCCATTCTTTTCCATCTAGCATCTTATTACATCAAGTCTATATTTTTCTCTGCTTTGTATAGAAGGCATTAAGCACTTCTCTGCCTACCTTGACAAATTATAGAATTCACTGCAGGCACTGATAGAGAAAACAAATGTGAATCCAAGTGAGGTAGGGGACATAGTTGTTGGTACAGTTCTTGCTCCTGGTTCACAAAGGGCAACTGAGTGCAGGATGGCAGCTTTCTATGCTGGTTTTCCTGGTATGACTTTTGTGTACTCTTTTGCCCTACCCCTACAGCCCCCTCCCTCCCCCCCGCCCCCCCTTTTTTTTTCTTTCTGTAGTTGGACTCTTTATACTGTTCTCATTTTCATGGAATTTGGATACTTATCGTGCCTAAACTCAACTTTGGGATGTTTTTCTTAGAAACAATACATCAGATATTTTTTTCAGTTTGTATTTTTCTCTTTTGTAAATGATTTATCTGTTTCAACCAGAAACGGTGCCCATCAGAACAGTCAACAGGCAGTGCTCCTCTGGTCTGCAGGCAGTAGCTGATGTTGCTGCTTCCATAAAAGCTGGATTTTATGACATTGGTAAGAGTGATTTTGTAATATTTGTCTATCTTAATGACCTTTGCTCTTAATTTTTATTCTCCTCTCCCAATATTAGGCATTGGAGCTGGGTTGGAGTGCATGACAGTGGATGCCATTGGCAGGGTTCCCCAAGTTAACCCAAGAGTAATTCCAAATTATTCTCTTTTTTTTTTTTTTTTTTTTTTCTGGAGGCCTGTGTATTGGTGAATGCTATATGTGAATTGGTTTTATGCTGTGAAAAGGTGGAGGCCTTTGTACAAGCTCGAGATTGTCTTCTTCCTATGGGTATCACTTCTGAAAATGTTGCACAGCGATATGGTGTTACACGGCAAGAGCAAGACCATGCTGCAGTGAGTTCCACAGAGCATTAAATTACCTTACATTTTTTTTTTGTTATGATTTGTAATTATCTTGATGCCTTACCTTTTAAATAGGTTGACTCTCATAGGAAAGCTGCTGCTGCCACAGTATCTGGAAAATTCAAAGATGAAATCATCCCAGTTTTTACTAAGGTAAGGAAAGAACAAATTCTGGCTGATGAGGTTCTATCTTCTTCTCTTTTTATCGTGTTCTTTTACTTGATGATTGTTGTTCAAAAGATTGTAGACCCAAAAACCGGTGAAGAGAAGTCTGTCACAATTTTAGCGGATGATGGAATTCGACCAAACACAAACATGGCAGATCTGGCAAAGTTGAAGCCTGCATTCAAAAGGGATGGGGCCACAACTGCTGGTACTTAATGTTGCTTCATTTTACATATAATATTTGTTCCCCAGAATCATGCAACTGACTTCTGACAATAATTTATCTTTAGGTAATGCTAGCCAGGTCAGTGATGGTGCTGGTGCAGTCCTTCTTACTAAAAGAAGTGTGGCTGTGCAGAAGGGGCTTCCAATTCTTGGTGTTTTCAGGTGCTTACTTTTTCTTGCAGAGGGACATTTCCTTTAGCAAATGTCAAATATACATCATTTGATGCTTACAATTGTAGTGCACTTGATTATGAACATTTAATTGAGTAATCAGTGGACTTGTTGATGCATACCTTTCTTTCTTTACAAAAGTACATATTAACTACACTTTTTTTCCACTTCATTCCACTTCTTTTTCATCACAAAATGTGATAATTAACGCACTTTATGTGTATTCTGAAGTATTCTATTGCCACAGCAGACAAAGACGAGATATAAGATCTCACAAGCTGTCTTTTTTATTTCACTATACCAACAACATAGAGGGGCCTTGTGTAGTCGTTTAGAAGAAATCGCATTCTAAGAAAATTGTTACAATTTTTTTCTTGAGGCAATGTTTTGCCTTCAGATGGATAGAGATGTGATAGTCAGTATCACATGATGTATAATTTGGGACCTCAGAAATTTATGGTTGAAGTTGAGAACCAAACCTGCATTTGTTGATCTATGAATTGCTTGCTTTTCTTGCAGGAGTTTTGCTGCTGTTGGTGTGGATCCTGCGGTTATGGGAGTAGGCCCAGCTTTTGCAATTCCAGCTGCTGTGAAAGCTGCTGGATTAGAACTTGATGATATTGACCTGTTTGAAATTAATGAGGTTGAGTGGATGAAAGATTGCTTATATTTTATGGGTACTATCAGTAAAACTGCGATAATTTGGGGTTAAGCGTATCACAATAATTGTTCTTTGTTCAGGCATTTGCATCCCAGTATGTTTATTGTTGCAAGAAATTGGAGCTTGATCCAGAAAAAGTCAATGTCAATGGGGGCGCAATTGCTCTTGGGCATCCTTTGGGTGCTACAGGTACTTAGAGTGATATTTTTCTGAAGAAAATGGACTATTGCTGATATACCTATATAGAATAAATGCACCAGAAATACATGCGCACACATATGTGGATCATGCGTGATCAGCTATAAAACAATTGTCATTCCAGGAACTATACATAAAAGAAATAAGAAAATGCAGCAGGAAACTTGAAAATTTTACCTTGAATTGAAACAGTTTGCTTTCAGTTGGTGATAATTGATCTGTTGCTTCTTGTTTAGGCGCCCGCTGTGTTGCAACTCTTCTGCATGAAATGAAGCGTCGTGGGAAGGACTGCCGCTTTGGAGTAATCTCAATGTGCATAGGTTTCTCTCTCTCTTTCTCTAATGCCGCATGCACAAAAACACTGACTAACCAGCACTACTAAGGGCATGACACAATATATTACAATTGTGAAACCCAGGCCTGATCAGTTCAACCAAATCTAACGTGCAAATTAGTAAATTTTATAAGGTTGGCTTTCTGCTAGAGTTCTTTCAGATGATGCACATTTCTGTCTCACCAACATAGGGAATAATGATGCTTTTCTAACCACCAATATGTGAAAACTAGAATAATTGATCCATATGGAAGTATTTAAACAACAGCTTTCTTTATAACGGACTAGCAATCTTAAAGCTGATATTAAGATAAGCGGAAGTGAATGATTATAATTTATCATGTCATAGTCTTTATTCGACATGTGCATTGGATACACCTATTAACAATTTGAAGCATCGGATGTAATTGCAGGCACAGGTATGGGGGCTGCAGCTGTTTTTGAGAGAGGGGACTGTGTCGATGAGCTGTGTAATGCTCGAATGGTTAAAAGTAACGAGTTTTTATCAAAGGATGTTCTTTAGACATCTGTTTCATTTATCCATGATAGATATTTCATGGGTTCTGCAAGTTGGAAAATAAAGACGTCAGCTTTCCTCTCCAGTGATAAAGTTGAATATGGTTCGCTTAGTTTCATGATTTCTCAACCGGATTGTCAAGACTCGACAATGTGTATTGCCATTGCAATCTTAGTGCAAGTTTACAACTATACTTGAATGAAATGAAAAATCTGTCTTTTATAAGAAGGAAGGAATTAAATTAAAGGGTAGGGAACTAGCTCGATTCATTTCTTTCCTCCTTATCCCTCTAAATCCATACGCTTAACACGATTAACCAGCTTTTACGATACATCCATCTGCAATTATGCTTTACAATATAAAATGAACTATGCCAAGTAAAATAATGAAACCTTAAATAGCGCAGACCAAGTTTTTTGCTATAAGGAAAAGAGCTACAGGAAACATAGAATGGTGCAAATACATATTTTCATTGTTCATCTTAAAAAATTGCTGACCGAGATGAAATTTGTAACATGCTAATCCTGATTTTGTTTTAATGGAAAAGATGACGAGAAAGATGATAATGATAACTATGATAATGCCATCAAAGATAGATGCTTAGTAATGTAAGCTCACAGAGTTTATAGGAAGTCATCCAACAAAATAAGACAAATATTTTACAGCTGTAAAGAAAGGAATTTTATTATACTTGTAGCCAATATGCCTTCAAAAATAACATCAGAGAATCATAATGGCGGTACGATATAAGCCTATAAATTACACAAGACATATAGAGGAGGTAACATTTACAGGTCCTTGTATAACAACTGATATTTTGGTATTCGCTCTGGGGGCAGAGGACAATGAACAATCATTTTGCCTTTCATGGCGCCTCTAAATATAGCCTGCGAAAGTCACAAGCAACTTTTAGTCCTCCATACTGTAGTCTAGAATCAAATCAACTAGCGGCAAGAAACAGGTAACAATGATCCATTGTAAAATAGTAATTAAACTATATGATCCGTTGTAAAATATGAAAGTTGAACTACACAAACAAAACAAAAGTTGCTTTAAAATATGGAATTAGAAACAAAAAAAGTATGGAAGAGTTAAAAGAAGAAAAGAAAATCTTCAAACATTACAAAGTACATGCAAACTTGTACTTTCCATTCAGGTATTTAAGATTCTCCCACCAAAACCCTTACTCATGTATCCAAATGAATAGAAGCAACACAGAAGAAGACGCCAGTTAATTCTACCCTTTCTGTTTACGACCTTACACCCCTTTCCTCCTCTCCTTAAAGGCCTCTTCTCTCTCTCTCTCTCTCTCTTGTCAAAGCCACTACCAGGATCTGTTTGACCTTCATAGCTTTCCTAATAAACTCTCTAAAATTGTTTAAGAATTCCACTACTTTACAGAGGAAAAAAAAAGTCACAATTGCATTCCAGAGCTTTGAGAAATTTATAGTAGTTATCTTAACTCTCCATGCATTAGGTTCTTTTCATCATGTAGAGAACTATACGAACACAAATTATTCAGAAATGTCTCACTTAGTGAACACTTTTTCCTACGCCCTAGCTGTCTTTTATTTATTTTCTTGAGCATTACAAATTGATAAGGTATTAACTAGCCATTTGCTCTTAAGAAAGCAAAGCTGCCAACTCTGTACGTTGACAAGTGCCTAAATGGTATTAATTTATACATGCTGCTGCACATGAATTGCTTGCTTAATTAAAATTTTCACAATCAACAATTCAACATGTTTTATTTGCATAATTAGAACTACTCAACTACTACACCATAAAATACTGTAACTCCATTAGGGAATTACATCCAAGAGATGCTGATGTTATATTAAGAAGGCTCCAATACTAAAGGGTGATGACTAGTACTGCATCATTACTACATCGCTTCTAAGACTTTGTTCATACAGGTTTAATGAGCTAAGCACTCTAAAACCATCATTGGGCACCTCTGGTTAAAAATTGCTTACTGATCAGATATGCAATCAGCCTGCATATGCACGCTACTAAGCAAGCTGAAAATAAATGAAATGGAACCTTTCTGATGGCGTAGGAGAGTTTGTCAAAGAATTTTCATCATTCCAAAGAGAAGGGGTTAGCGCACAAATGCCACCAGATCTCTTATTCCAAAATTAGGCGCATGAAAAGCATACAAATTGAAATGAATGAAAGAGGCAAATCAAGTAGCAAATCCAGAGATGAATATACCTCCACTACATCAATGAAATCTTGTTTTGTGTGGAAGGCACCAACCCATTTAGTATGATCAGCAGTCCTGAGAGTGGGGGAAAGGATGTTTGTTATTGCTTTCCCAAAACGAAAACCTAGAAATTGATTAAAAGAGAAGAAAGCAACCATACCCAGAATCCATCTTCATATGATGAGCATTGAAGAAAAAAACAGTAGAAGGCACCAAAGAAATGTCGAAATATTTGACGTAAACTTGAACATCCTCCGAGTCGATATCTACTAATGCTATAATTGCAAATTTGCAAACCTCTCGAGCAGATTTTGATAGCTGAAAATTTGAACGAATTGAGAAACCAAACCTTAAAAAAAAAAAAGGAAAAAGGAAAGAAAGGGGAGAAACCATAAGCATACCAAGTCGTCGAGGTGAAGACAGACGGCGTCGGAGGCGCGGCCAAAGCGGAGGACAAGGACCTTGTCGATTGTGTCTTTGATGATAGAGTCCATTTCCTTCTTCTTCGTAAGCGTCGTCAAGATGCAGCTCATCCTCTCTATCACTCCGTCCCTAGTCTTCAATTGCTTCGTCCCTTGTTTTCTGCCTTTCCTATTCCTCCTCTACAGTTTCTCTGCTGGCTAATTATTATATTTTATATGTTGACTATT
>CAOGCB010270519.1:0-17302 GCA_948266635.1 Cnidoscolus chayamansa
TTACTGTTTTAGTGATAAAATTCAACCGTTGAAAAATTAATAATAATTTTTTTTGACAAAATATTTGGAAAACGAATAAATGAATAGAATCATAGGACCTGCACGCAATATGACTACTGTAACGTGAGAGTTGTATCTAACCAATACTTTAAAGCCACGTACTTTTTTTCTAAAACGCAATCAGTCGAGTCATACAAGTAAATCCCAAATTGAGAAGATTTCTGGTTGTAGTTTTACGAAATTTTAATAATAAAAAAATAATTAATTTGACAATTACTGGACACATTGGTTTAATTTTTCCAAATGAACACGTCAACTATGAATTTATCGACTAAAAGCCAAAAACGGAGGGTGACGTGTCTGACTATTAAATTCGCCGTAGAAACCGAACAGAGCTAGACATCATGTAACGGCACCACGCCATAACCAACATTCAAACTCGCTAAGCGTCAAGGCCAGGTGTTTATTTCATAGACACACAAGCACAAACCAAATCAAACTCCAACCAACATTGACATGATCACCACCAAACACGACCCGGCCAGTAGAAAAGACGAAGCAAGTAGACCCACTGAACCAAAACCCTCTTCTTCAAACAGGGCGTCTTTCTTTTCTGGGAATTTTATCTCTGTTTCATCTGTGACTGAGTTCATAGCTTTCTTATAGTTTCTACTTAGATTCAACTACATGTGCCAAGCGAAATGGGGGATTATATGACTAGTGATGATGATTATTATCAATATTATGATGATTATGATGATGATGATGATTCTGTACATGGGTTTCAAGTTGACACTCCCATAGTGGCAGCTAAAGAGAATCGTTCGCCTACTGTGGTAAGGATTGGTTTCTCCTTTTTTGAGTGGATGACTTTTGTTATTTTTTCATTTTTCTTTTTGGTTTAATGCATTTTCTCAGCAATCAAACACTGCCACTAGAGTTGGTAGTGTATATGGTTAACTGGGTACGGTGGTTTTTGAGGATTGATTGCTCTGAACTATTAAATTCCAAATTGTTGACAATGTGTTTTTTTTCCTATTTCCACAGTGTATGTTCAGTTGATATTGCAAATTTGTCGCTCGTTTTTGTTCCTGCGATTTAGTTAGTTGGAGTTCTCTTTCGAGGGAGAAAATCGAATTTTGAATAGAATAAGAACGAGAACTTCCTTCAATTTATATCTTATTTTGATCTTTAATTCTCTTTCTGCAGGTAATCACCAAAGAATCTCTCTTGACTGCACAGGTAAAATTGTCTACTTCTAGTAGAGTTATTTGTGTTACCTTAACTAGTTCTATATGTGTTTTTATTGCTCTACTTAACAGAGGGAACCTGTGGGCGTTAAATTTTGTAGAGAGAGGTCATTCACAGAGTAATGGACTTGCTATCACTGGAGGAGCACCAGGCCCGGAGCTTACTCATTCATCATCTCTGGGATGTTGATAGGGTGCTTCAGTTCCTCGTAGAAAATGGGAAAGATAAATTGTACGCTGAAGCGGGCGTCACAATTCTAGATCTTGATGACGTTATCTTCCCCCATCTTTCTATGGTCGAGTGCAATATTTGCTTTGACAATGTATCTGCCAGTGACCTGACTGCCATGGACTGTGGGCACTTCTTTTGCAACAGCTGTAAGTTCACTGCTAGAATTTTATCTGTTTCACAATTTAATCAAGTAAAGCTGCAAAGCCTAATTTTTTTGTGCCTGTCCAAAACGGTATGATTGCCTAGACACCCCTGTTTTTCTTAATCTGAATTTCATCGATGTGAAGAACCTTCGCGAACAATTGAACCATAATTTTTGTATTATATACTCCAGTAGTCACTATTTTTTTGCTAGACTTTACTGTTGATTTTTATAAGGGTGTCATGCAACTAGCAAAAGAAACCCATTTTAAATATCATTTTCATGGTTATTATTTTGGTATTCTCGTGAATATTGAAGCATTTTACTTAATAGCAAATGTTGGCAAAATTTTTAATGAAATTAAGGAAGTACAAGCTCAAAATAATTGTATTTATCTTATGCAAGATAAAGGAAAAAGGATATTTCTGATCATCTGTGTTCAGTTCTCAGTTTTATAGTTTACCAGGTTCTAGATCCTTACATAGGCTTTTGTTATCAAACAGGGGGTTTCATTCTCTTCTATTCTGAAGTCTGCAAATGTATCTCATTTATATTTATAGTGCCAGGAAAAAATATATAAAATGTCCTTTCATAATTAATTTTCTGTTTAGGTTGGACTCAACATTTTATTGTCAAGATAAATGAGGGCCAGAGTAGACGCATTAGGTGCATGGCACCCAAGTGCAACACTGTCTGTGATGATGTGAAAATCGGACATTTAGTTAGCCTGCACAATCCAAACCTTGCAGAGAAATTTAATCGCTTTCTTTTTGAATCATATATAGAGGACAATAAAAGAGTTAAATGGTGCCCTAGTGTTCCTCATTGTGGAAATGCAATACGGATTCAGGATGATGAACCTTGTGAGGTTGAATGTGCGTGTGGTGAACAATTTTGTTTTAGTTGCTTGTCTGAAACACACTCACCTTGTTCATGCATAATGTGGGAGCGCTGGTCCAAGAAATGCCAGGATGAATCAGAGACTGTTAATTGGATTACAGTCCATACGAAGCCTTGCCCAAAATGTCACAAGCCAGTTGAGAAAAATGGAGGATGCAACCTAGTATGCTGTGTTTGTGGGCAAGCATTTTGGTGAGAATTCTTTTATGTTCCACTTGCTTCATTGCTATTTACCTCTTCCACTCTAATCCTTTGGGTTCAATCCCCCGAAGAGGCTGACAAAATACAAAGTTTTATTTTAGCTTGTCGCACATCTGCAAATGTAGTTCCATATGCTTTCTTTGATTTCGATGACAAAATATTTAAATTTTATAATTTGCCTTTTTTTCTTTGCTTTTTTCATGCCTGTTAAATTTGTGCCCTTTTTGGTCCTCATTCTGATTTAATTTTTGGGTGGATTCCAGACTTTGATTCACATGCAATACTATATGCTCTAGTTTCATATTAGTGGGAATAACCCTGCTTATGATTTGGTCTTGTTCCTATTTCCTAGTTCACTTAAATGTCATGTTTCCCATCTCTTGCCCTGTTTGTGCAGTTGGCTCTGTGGTGTTGCTACTGGTAGAGAACATACCTGGACAACTATAGCTTACCACAGTTGTGGGCGATACAAAGAAAATCATTTGAAGAAAACTGAGCGTGCAAAAAGGGATCTGGAGCGCTATGTTCACTACCATAACAGATATAAGGCACATTTAGATTCTTTTAAGCTTGAATCTAACCTTAAGGAAGTCATGAAGGGAAAGATTTTAAAACTGGAAGACAAGGAGTCAAATTCTAAAGATTTCACTTGGATGATGAATGGACTAGACATGCTCTTCAGATGGAGGAGGATTCTTTCAGTTACCTATCCATTTGCATATTACATGTTTGGTGATGAGTTACTCAAAGATGAAATGATGGACGAGGAAAAGGAAATGAAGAAGAATTTGTTTGAGAACCAGCAACAGCAGTTTGAAGGAAATGTTGAGAAGCTCTCTTTGTTTCTCGGAGAGGAATTTGATTCATATGATGATGATAAAATTCTAGATTTGAGAATGAGGATAATTGCTGTTTCAGTGTCTACTGATAATCTCTGCCGAAATTTGTAAGTTTAACTTTTAACTTTCCAATTCCAGAATCACTTCTATGTCGTTGATTTTTCAAGTTGACTTGATTCAAACCCATGATATATGTTAAACTGGACAAATTGTAAACTTCCTTAGATGATTGGTTGGAGTGGAGGGGGGTAAGCCTAGGATCTTATAGTTGTTTGTTGCTAAAGTGGATGTGAGAAAAATCCAAAACATATTGCATTGATCTATTATGGCTTTTTGTCAAGAACTTAGTAATTCTTACTTTATGCATATCTAGAAACCAAAGAAATGCTTCAAAGGTCTTGTTTGTTGAATGGGTGCAGGTATGATCGTATTGAGAATGATTTGTTGGGCTCTCTAAGGTTGACAGTTCATAGGATAGCTCCTTACAAGTCAAGAGGTGTTCTTAGAAGTTCCTGACTTTCAGAGCACTGAAACTGGCATGAAAGAATATCAGCAGCAATGGTATGGCTATCTAAAAGTTTTCTGTCGGGCCTTTCTTGATTCTGAGGTTGAAAATTTCATGACCAATTTATTATCCATTCATCTTTCCATCTTCTATACATGTTAACACTGCCTAAAACCTAGCTTCTTGGTGTTCATTGGATGATGGTTAATGATGATAACACAGCTTAATTATGGCTTTTTGTCTAGCCAGATAGGAAAGTGTCTTCCCTGTAACACCCTCCCCATTCCTATGTTTTTGTTCAGCAATGTCATTGAAATATTCAACTCTGAAAATATAATCAAGGACAAAAGTAATTATGGCCCTAAAACCATAAACTTGATTAAATTATACTGATTGAAACAATTTAAGTTCAAATGGGAATGAAAAGCTATTGAATATATAAATTATTTGAATTCATGATTTTTTTTCTTTAATTTGTTTGTATTGAGATTTATGTTTACGTACTGTTATATTTAAAATTTATATATGGGAAGACAAACAAAATTTCTGGAAAACTTTCACAATGCCTACATGTAAACACTTGAATATATACAAATTTCTATATGAATCGATGCCCCCTTTAAGCGATTCAGACGTTCGTCATCGAGTATCGTGTGTTGCAGATTTGCAGCAGTGTGTTTAAACGCTACTCCTAAACCCTAACATCCCAAAATTTCAAATTTGAATTTTGCATTTTACGCATATTTATTCAATTTGCTCTTTGAAGAAAGTATTTCTCGATGTCGTCTTCTATTTTCAACGACAATTGAATTTCATATCCAGATGCGGGATTGAACGAACTCGGCCGGATGCGGGCGTCAGTCCTAGAATGAAACCGAGTTGAGAGCGAGTTGTCCCAGTTTGTTCTCAGATTTCTCTTGAAATATTGGATGGTTTTGATTTTCCTTCTCTCTGCTCGTTCAATTGTATTCGAAGCCTTGAGAATGGGTGAAAAACCGTGTTTGGATGTGGAATCGGAACACGATGTAAAGAAACCGGATTTGAGACTCAACCAGACTGTTGGTGAATTAAAGAAGAAACGGAAGTGATTATCAAAAAAAAAAAAAATCTTTCTACTACCGTTGTCAAAGTATGGAAATAGAACTGAAAGAATTTTCCATGTCGATGCATGCCTTTTACATCAGGACAATACCCAAGCATTTCAGCTCCCTTCAAGGGACCAGTCAGTCGGTTTCCGACTCCGATAAGATTATGAATTCAGCATCCTTAGGAGACGCATTTTAGCTGTAGCACTTTGAAGTCATTTATCCCCTGAATCAATGGCGTTACTGCTCGGTGCATTTGGGCTTTGGGAATATATGAGCAGGTAATTATCAAGGTTCGCTGCAGATCATTTCTTTGATAATATGATATCTGGAAATTACCATGCATGATGAATCTAGCCCTGTTAAAAACATCGTATACAAATCATAGAAAGGCGCACAACATGGAGGCAATAGTGCCCTCCCTCTCGCAACTACACACGGGATACACAATTTAATTTATTTGCTGATGAACAGACACTTGACCAAAGAGAGGGAAGTTTTAAGGTTAGAAGCTGCATCTTCACATCATTGGACAGATAACAGTGCTTAGAAGATTTGTAAAATTAATGTTAGAATTGCAACTTTGGAATGTCAAATTCTCTGATATTGAACTTTTTTCATAAGCCCTCGTGTGGTATGTAATATAACCTTTTCTCATATTGTGGGTTTCAGGTGAGTGAAACAGCTCAAATACATGGTGGTTTTTATTGTGAAACTCGAAGGTTTAGGATTTCAAGTGAAGACAAAATTTACATGGAAACATGCAAAGTTGTGGTGTTTTGGTGGTGGAGATGAACTTAATCAATCTATTGGATGTTTAGACACATCGCTTCAAGAAGGTTAGCTGTTGTTGGAAAGCTCACTTCCATTTGCTAAAGGGTATCAACATGTTGCATCCGCAGAAACCTAGCTAATAGCATGGATCAAATTTCACAAGTCTAAGCCATTGATAAGTTGATGCTATGGTGTTTGCAGTCACTCGGTTCCACATGATCGCTTGCACTGTGATGATCCGGCAAATTGTGTTCATTCGCAATTTGTTTCAAGTTAAATGTGTTGTTGAATTGGTCAGAAAAGGTGATCAGCTCCTTATTACCTTCATCGAGCAGGTTTTGTATTTATTTGTATACTCTAATTATTAGAAAAAGAAACTTCAAAGTCGTGGTTTCTCATACAATGACTTTCCAAAATGTGTCAAATAATAAACATGGACAGTTGGACCAGCCCATTTTCTTGAAGAGCAATAACGTGTAGGAATGGTCTATGTAGACTTATGGTTAAAGCGAGAAGAATCGAGTCCCAACAACCCAAGTCCAAGTCAGATTGGGAATATATAAGCACATCACCAACTAAAATGAGGCCGACACAGATTTCTGCTCAATTTTCGCAATGGAAAATATATATAAAACTTACCGATTTTTTCCCCAATTTTCTTATCTAAAAATAAAAAAAAAAGTGCATTAAAAGTAAGTTTTCTTATAATTTACATAGTAATAGAGTATATACATTAAAGCTATAGTTGATAAAATACAGTTTAATTTATTATTTCAAGATATGAAAAATTAATCTAAAATAAAATCATTACATTTTAATTATAAAATTAAAATTCTTAAATTATCTTTTAAAATAGTTAAAAATAATATTAATTTATAGTAAAAATAATTATTTACCCCAACATATTTTATTGAATGCCTACCCACAATCTATTTTATTAATTATTATTTTCTCGCTAACCGACCATTCCAGAAACATGTGGCCTACCAAGAAGCCCATCTGGCATTTAATCGTTTTTTAGCCTGCTTAAGAAAACCCGTGGCGTACAGATCAAGCTAAGCTAAAGACCGCGTCAAACTCTCTTTTTAGAAATCAATCCCAGCCGTCCACATCCTCATTCATAATATAATCTCATCCGTTCATCTCATCCTTCCCATCTATAAATACCACTCCACCGCATAATTCACATCCGCAAGTTCCTTGGGGGTATGTGTGGACGGGTAGTTTCTTAATTCTTTGTGCTCAGCGGCGTCTTCTTTCTTTCTTGTTCTTTGTGCGAGTTATATAGCATCGGGTTCGTTTCTACATCGTTGTTCTCGTAGTCTTTTCTGCTCTCTGTAGGTTATCATATCGATTTCGTTTTGTACGTTGTTCGGTTGATTTCTTATATTATTTGATCTCTTCCCCTGTATGATTTGGTTAATATGTGCGAGATTTGTGTCCGGGATTTGTAGATCGGAGAAGAGCATACAAGAGATTGATGTTTCAATCGGCAGCGCGTGTATGTTAGAGCAATACATATTATTTATTGTCAGGTTTCGATTTCTTAAGACTGCTTAGTCGGTAGCGTTGTTGATCTGGTTGATTGTGGCTTTAGGTTTTAAACGACGGTCTTTTGAACGCCAAGGTGTATCGGTAGTTAATTTTGTTACCAGTTTCATTGAGGGAGTTGTGTTTTGCCGTTGACTTTATTGTCTCCAGCTACTTTCAGAAGAAGCTTGCTGATTTTATTTTCATTGATATCAGCTTACTCTAATGAAACAATTATATATATTGGGCCAGGGATGAGGCCGTGGATTGATAATCGAGTTGATCAAGTCTTCTATTTCAAGTTTTTCTTCAGTCCTTTTTTCTCTAAAAAAGCACTCTCTTTTTTTCCCTGAAGCTCTTTTCAGTAACTTGTTGCCTTGGTTGTCAAACATGTAATCTCAGGCGCTTTGGACGGCCGTGTCTTTACGAAGTGAACTGGCAGTAGATCTGGTTATGTGTGGAACTTCTGTTGAGGCATGATCAAAGATTTGAAAGAGGGGTTTCTGTGATCTTTTCATCTATAATCTCGGCTTGAATTTGCTTATAATAGTCACCAATTATTCTGAGTATTGTATTGGTATTGTGATTTTCCAGATCAAAGAATGATCTTGTGGTTGAAATCCAAATATCCTATATGCATCATGAAACATGTTCGCAGAGGAGACAGGGAGCTTATTTATACACTTTATTTTTTGTTTGTCGAGGTTTTTTTTTTTTTTTTTTTTTTTTTTTTTTTTTTTTAATTTTCCTTCTCTATTAGTCGCTTCATTAAGTAGCTCTTTTCAGTAACTTATTGCTCTGTGTGGTCACAACATGCATTCTCAGGCTGTCTGAACATTACTTGTCAGTGCTCTGATCTTTACGAAGTGAACTAGCTATATAGATTTGGATGTTTCAAGGTGTTGAGGCTGGAACAGAAATGTCAAAGGGGTTTTCTTGTATCTTTTAATCATTAGTGTTTGCTTGAATTTTCTTACAATGGTCGCCAATTATTCTGAGAATTATATCGGTGTTGTGATTTTCCAGATCAAGGAATGATCTTATGGTTGATCCAAAATGCATCATGAAACCTTTTTGGCAGAGGTTTCAGGGAGGTTTTTATTCACACAACTCTCTGTTTTTTGTTCGTTCGGGAACTTTTTTTTTTTTTCTTTTTTTTTTTTTTTAAATATGCTTCTCCAGTTATTGAGAGCATTTTATTGGTTTTGTGATTTCCAGATCAGGGAATGATCTTGTGGTTAAAGTTCTAAATGCATCATGAAACCTGTGGGCAGAGGAGTCAAGGAGCTTTTATTCATAATACCCCTTTATTTTTTTTTGGCAGAGAATTTTTTTTTTTAAATTGCTTCTCTCTACGATTCACTTTCCAGATAGATCTCAAGCGCTTTGAACATTTGCTTGTAGGTGTCATAGATGTTGACCTCTATGAACTGACGGTTGATATGGTCTTGTTGAGGTGTCTCCTTATGTTGAGGAGCTAAAATTGAAAAAGGGGTTCTCTTAGATCTTTTCGTCCATAATCTTTGCTTGAACTTGCTAATAGGTGTCATCAATTATTCTGAGTATTGTGTTGATATTGTGATTTTCCAGATCAATGATTGATCTTGTGGTTAAATCCTCTATGCATCATGAAACTTGTCAGCAGGAGTCAGGGAGCTTTTGTTCATACCCCTCTTTATTGTTTGGAATTTCTCTTGTTTCTTTAAAAAAAACTGTATCAAATACACCATCTCAGGCACTTTGAACATTTGCTTGTAGGTGTCATGGATGTCACCTCTATGAGCTAATGGTAGATTTGGTCTTCTTGAGGTGTCTCCTTATGTGAAGCAGGAACTAAAATTGAAAAAGGGGTTTTCTTGAATCGTTTTGTCGATAATCTTTGCTTGAATTTGCTAATAGGTGTCACCAATTATTCTGAGCTTTGTATTGATATTGTGATTTTCCAGATTAGTGGTTGATCTTGTGGTTCAATCTTCTATGCATCATGAAACTTGTTGGCGGAGGAGTCAGGGAGCCTTTGTTCATAACCCTCATTACTGTGTTTGGAATTTCTCTTATAAAAAATTGTATCAAATACAGAATCTCAGGCGCTTTGAACATTTGTGCTTGTAGGTGTAATGGATGTCACCCTCTATGAAGTAATGGTAGATTTGGTCTTCTTGTGGTGTCTCCTTCTGTGAAGCAGGAACTAAAATTGAAAAAGGGGTTTTCTTGGATCTTTTCGTCCATAATCTTTGCTTGAATTTTCTAATAGGTGTTACCAATTATTCTGAGTATTGTATTGGTATTGTGATTTTCCAGATTAATGAGTGATCATGTGGTTAAATCCCCTATGCATCATGAAACTTGTTGACGGAGGAGTCGGGGAGCTTTTATTCAGACCCTCTTTCTTGTTTGGAATTTCTCTTTTCTTTAAAAAAATTGGATCTAATACACATTCTCAAGCGCATTGAAAATTTGCTTGTAGGTGTCATGGATCTCACCTCTATGATCTAATGGTAGAGTTGGTCTTCTAGAGGTGTCTCTCCTCCTGTGAAGCAGGAATTGAAACAGAAAAAGGGGTTAATTGGATATTTTCGTCTATAATCTTTCCTTGAATTTGCTAGTAGGTGTCACCAATTATTCTGAGTATTGTGTTGATGTGATTTTCCAGATCCATGATTGATCTTGTGGTTAAATCCTGTATGCATCATGAAACTTGTCAGCCGAGGAGTGGGGAGCTTTTGTTCATACCCCTTTTTATTGTGTTTGGATTTTCTCTTTTCTTTAAAAAATTGTATCAAATACAGAATCTCAGGTGCTTTTGTGCTTTTGTGCTTTTGAACATTTGCTTGTAGGTGTCATGGATGTCGTCACCTCTATGAACTAATGGTAGATTTGGTCTTCTTGAGGTGGCTCCTTCTGTGAAGCAGGAACTAAAATTAAAAAAGGGGTTTTCTTGGATCTTTTTGTCGATAATCTTTGCTTGATTTTTCTAGTGTGCCACCAATTATTCAGAGTATTGTATTGATATTGTGATTTTCCAGATCAAATGGATCTTGTGGATAATCCTCTCTGCATTATGAAACTTCTTTGTAGCAGAGTCGGGGAGTTATTCATACACCTTATTTTGTTTATAATTTCTCTCTTTTCTTTAGAAAAAATCGTATCTAATACACAATCTCAGGCGGTTTGAAAATTTGCTTGTAGATGTCATGGATGTCACCTCTATGAAGCAATGGTTTATTTGGTCTTATTGAGGTGTCTCCTTCTGTGAAGCAGAGACTAAAATTTAAAAAAAAGGGGTTTTCTTGGAACTTTTTATTGATAATCTTTGCTTGAATTTGCTAATAGGTGTCGCCAATTATTCTGAGTATTTTATTGGTATTTTGATTTTCCAGATTAGTGATTGATCTTGTGGTTAAATCCTCAATGCATCATGAAACTTCTTGGTGGAGGAGTCAGGGAGCTTTTGTTCATACCCCTCTTTATTGTGTTTGGAATTTCTCTCTTTTCTTTAAAAAATGGTAGCAAATACAGAATCTCAGGTGCTTTGAACATTTGCTCGTAGGTGTCATGGATCACCTCTATGAACTAATGGCAGATTTGGTCTTCTTGAGGTGTCTACTTCTGTGAAGCAGGATTCCAGATCAAATTGATCATGTGGTTAAATCCTCTATGCATCATGAAATATGTTGGCGGGAGTATTTGGGGAGCTTTTGTTCATACCCCTCTGTATTGTGTTTGGAATTTCTCTTTTCTTTAAAAAATTGTATCAAATACAAAATCTCAGGTGCTTTGAACATTTGCTTGTAGGTGTCATGGATGTGACCTCTACGAACTAACGGTAGATTTTGTCTTCTTGAGGTGTCTCCTTCTGTGAAGCAGGAACTAAAATTGATAAATGGGTTTTCTTTGATCTTTTGGTCAATAAACTTTGCTTGATTTTGCTAATGTGTCCCCAATTATTCTGAGTGTTGTATTGATATTGTGATTTTTCAGATCAAATTGATCTTGTGGTTAATCCTCTCTATGCATCATGCAACTTGTTGGTAGCGGAGTCGGGGAGCTTTTTATTCATACACCTCCTTATTGTGTTTGGAATTTCTCTCTATTTCTCTTTTCTTTATACAATTTCAGGCGGTTTGAAAATTTGCCTGTAGGTGTCATGGACGTCACCTCTATGAAGTAATGGTTTATTTGGTCTTCTTGAGTTGTCTACATCTGTGAAGCAGGAAGGAGGAGTGAGGGAGCTGTTGTTCATACCCCTCTTTATTGTGTTTGGATTTTCTCTTTTTTTAAAAAAAATTGTATCAAATACAGAATCTCAGGTGCTTTGAACATTTGCTTGTAGGTGTCATGGATGTCACCTCTATGAAGTAATGGTTTTTTTGGTCTTCTTGAATTGCTTCCTTCTGTGAAGCAGGAACTAAAATTTAAAAAAAAGGGTTTTCTTGGATCTTATTGTCCATAATCTTTGCTTGAATTTGCTAATAGGTTTCACCAATTATTCTGAGTATTATATTAATATTTTGATTTTCCAGATTAGTGATTGATCGATCTTGTGGTTAAAATCCTCTATGCATCATGAAACTTGTTGGCGGAGTCAGGGAGCTTTTGTTCATACCACTATTTATTGTGTTTGGAATTTCTCTCTTCTTTAAAAAAATGGTATTAAATACCAAATACAGAATCTCAGGTGCTTTGAACATTTGCTCGTAGGTGACATGGATTCACCTCTATGAATTAGTGGTAGATTTCGTCTTCTTGAGGTGTCTCCTCCTGTGAAGCAGGAACTAAAATTGAAAAAGGGGGTTTTCTTGGATCTTTTCGTTGATAATCTTTGCTTGAATTTGCTAATGTGTCACCAATTATTCTGAGTATTGTATTGATATTGTGATTTTCCAGATCAGATTGATCTTGTGGTTAAATCCTCTATATGCATCATGAAACTTGTTGGCGGGAGGGAGTCAGGGAGCTTTTGTTCATGCCCCCTCTTTATTGTGAAGCAGGAACTAAAATTGAAAAATGGGTTCTTGGATCTTTTCGTCAATATTATTTGCTTGAATTTGCTAATTGGGCCACCAATTATTCTGATTTTTGTATCGGTATTGTGATTTTCCAGATCAATAAATGGTCTTGTGGTTAAATCCTCTACGCATCATGAAACTTGTTGGCTGAGGAGTCGGTGAGCTGTTGTTCATACACCTCTTATTCTGTTTGGAATTTTCTTTAAAAAAATTTGCTTCTCTTCATTATTTTCTTGGAGAAGCTCTTTTAATTTACTTTTTAATGTGTATCAAATTGCAATCTCACTTGAACTTTGCCTGTCTGCATTATCGTGGCTTTTATTGATATCCCTCTGTATTGTGTTTTGAACATTTGATGCCCCTCATTATTTTCTTCTAGAAGCTCTTTATCGTGGCTTTGAACATTTGCTTGTAGGAGTCATGGATGTCACCTCTATGAACTAACGGTATATGTGGGCTTCTTGAGGTGTCTCCTTCTGTTGTGGCTGGAGCTAAAATTGAAGAAAGGGTTTTCTTGGATCGTTTTGTCTGATAATTTTTTCTTATATTTGCTAATAGGTGATCACCAGTTATCCTGGGTATTGTATTGGTATTGTGGTTTTCCAGATCAATGGATGATCTTCTTGTTAAATCCTCTATGCATCATCAAACATGTTGGGGGGAGGAGTCATGGAGCTTTTGTTCATACTCCTCTTTATTGTGTTTGGAGTTTCTCTCTTTTCTTTAGAAAAAATTGCTTCTCTTTATTATTTGTTTCCAGTAGATCTTTTCAGCATCTTGTTACTGTATGTCTATCAATCTGCAATATCAGGCGTTCTGAAGCCTGTCATCATCATCATCATCATCATCGCTGTCATCTTTATGAATTGAACCAGCATTAGATTTGGTTGAACCAGCTTAGAATTGAACCAGAAGAAAATCTCATATGCATCATGAAAGTACTGCTTTGGTATTGGGATTGAGAAATGGCTTCTTGTTTGGCACTACCAGAATCTCTTTTAAATAACTTGTTACGAGGTGACAATGTCAGTTGCGCTGAACAGTTATTTTAGGTCTCAGGGAGGTGATCTTTATGAAGTGAATTAACGGTAGGTTTGCTTTTTAATTGGTGTCTCCTTCTGTTGGCATGAATTGAGAAAGGGGTGCTCTTGGATCTTTTCATCAATAATTTCTTATCAAGGAATGAAGTTGTGGTTACATCCTCTATGCGTCTTGAAATGTGTTGGCAGAGTGCATCATGAAACGTGTTGGTGGGGAGTCATTGAGCTTTTGTTCATATAGCTTTTTTGTTTTAATTTTCTTGTGTTGAAGATTACAATGTGAGCTTTAGATGCTTGCTTTTGCAGGATCCGAATTAAGAAATTGATGGCCTTGCACGTGGAAAGTTCAAGGTGTTAACGAAACTTACTCTATTTATGTGAGTTCCTTTCTATATATGGAGCGATCAGTTGTTATGATGGGCGAGGCAAATTTGGTGTTCTTGTCTCATGATATAGTGGTGTTATGTGTGGGTGTGAGATTTGGTTGTGTTTTAATTTTGGTAATTCTCAAATTGTTCTTGCTGTTCATGTTTTCAGCTGTGGGTGCAAACCACTGTTCTTTTATGTTCAGAGAATTTTTGGACAACTTCGTTGGCAAATGGATTTGGATTTAAGATTCAATTATTATTTTTCCTTTGTGGGTTCTGCATTATTGATGATCATGGGTGGAGGAGTTCTGTTGGATGATGGGTGAAATGACATGTTAAGCTGTCATTTGTAGTTTCAAGCATTCTTGGTAGGGGTATAGATTCTGAGAATTCGCATCTGTTCCTAGGTTATCTTGTGCTGCTGCAACAGAATGGTGAACATCTATTCCTAGGTTATCTTGTGTTTCTGCAACATAAGGATGATTACATGTTCCCATGTTTATCTTTTGGATGAGTATCTTGTGTGCATGATGACTGAAATAGTTAATTGCACTCTCTCTCTTATATTCTGTCAACCGCTTGCGATGGTTAAATCTTCATGGTTCCTCTTCCATGTTTACATATGATGGCAAATTCAGAATTAGAAGTTCCTTTTGTAACTAGGGTTTTTTGGGAGATTATCAGTTCTTTGATGTTATTGCTGTGGTTTCTCATATTTGGATCGATGATGAAAGGCAACAGGAAAATAAAAACTAGCTTGGTTTGTTTTGTCCGTTGACTTGATGAAGTATCTGCTCCGTTGCTAGCTACAATAATGATCTTTGGCTTTATGGTTTATGATATTCTCTTGCATGTGAAGTTGCTCGTTTGTTGGGAAGGAAGATGTGTATTCTTTGGCTACTGCTTTATAGTTGTGTTAATGTTGTTGCTAATGATCTTAATTCCTACTCAAACACGGCTTTTGCTTCTCTTGTAGCGAGTCAGGGTCAGGGTGTTGCCATCTGTTCTCTTTAAATAATCTTTTTATGTGCCTGCTAGTGTGTTTATTGGAAATTTGAGATTTCAAAATTAAAACTTCTTAAAATTAAAACTTTTTAACATGTGCGGTATTTTCCTTTTTTTTTTCTAGGAAATTAGTGAGTTATTTAATGCATATAACTCCGCCTGTGTATTGGTGTGCACAGCTGGTCCCAAGCCCAGATAAAGGAGGAGGGTTATTCATTAATATTGTTCTTTCGAACTGATGGTTCTGCAATTCAAAATTGTCGCGTGCGCTTCAAATGAATTGATACCTATGCCTTAAAAGTTCATGTTTTTTTGAAATCGTTCTTGTTTATTGTATTCATTTGTCAATGTATTTTTCCCGGATTGATATTTTAATGATTCAAAGAATATTCTACAGGTTTAATTGCTTATTTGTAATTTAACTTATGAATTTAATCATTTGATGTTTGTATTTTTAAAAAAAATTATAAATGGAAAGTGTAATCAAATTGCAGGATGAAGCCAATTAATGTATAAGTTCTTTAAAATTTTACTAAAGTAATTAATAATTTTTTTTATATAGGCATTCTGTAAAAATAAAAATAATAGGTGTATTAGGGCATAATCCATTTAAACAAGAGAACAATACATAATGGGAGTTCTGACATGCTTTCTTGTAGATTTCATTTTGATACTTGTAGTTCTAACTGATTAAAATCAGACTTTTGTGTACTGTACTTTTTTATTACTTGGAATTTCTTATCTGGCTGGCCTCTGCCAAATTAATCAAGGAAGCTGATAAGATGCAACAATATTGATCATTCTCTTCTTTAATTGGAAAACTGCCAAATGTTTTCTTAGATCACTTCGAGTCTTAAAATATTCCACTGGAGGAGTCCTTGAGGTAATCTTTGCTTTTATTATTCACTTGGTCAAAGAATTTGCATTAGAAAAGAAAAAAAAAAGGTTCATCCAAAGCACAAACGTAGAGCTAGAAATGCTGAATATCATTCTTGGCTAACTAAGAGATGCATTCAACCTTATCTTTAAAGCTGGTGGGCCATCAGAAGATGGCCTTGGTCACAGATATAGGCCTATTGGTCTTGCCTGAGCGAACTTCTTAGGGCTGGAAATTTCTTAGGGATTCAATTTTCAACCTTATACAAATATCCACTGTGAGACTTGTCAGATTTAACTCGAGCAGTAAAGGGTGAGTGTTCCTTATTATAACAAGTCTGTTCTTGTTCTTCACTGCAAACTGAGATATGGTTGACCTAGTGTGGACAAAAATTTAATTTGAATGGATCAATCATACAAATCCTTTAACTCTACCTTTTTCTTTTTGTGTTGGAGAAAAAGAAAAAAAAACTTCAAATTGGCTGACTGATATCAAAGAAAAAAAGTGTTTTCATGTGATGGTTTGACAAAATATTGTTGATTTCATAAATATACTGATTAATGATCATGTTTCGATTTTATTGTGCAGCCTGCAAAGTTATACAAGCTGAAGCATCTTTCAAAGGTGGAGGTTATAACTAATGATCCTAGTGGATGTACATTTACTCTGGTAATGCTTCTTCGGCATTTCCTTGGAAAAAGGTCTATCTTACATTTGGTCTGTTGATATGTGACTATCTCAGTTAAAGAAGCACTTGACTGAAAGATAAACAAGTTTCTCCCTTATCTCTGGATTTTCTGTTACTATCCCCCTTGATCAACAGCTTCTTACTGAACTTACAGGGATTTGATAACCTTAGAAGCCAGAGTGTTTCTCCACCTCATTTCTTCAAGCATTATTACTGCTGGCTTGTAATTATCTATTTCAAAGATGCTTTCCAATTCTGTTGCTTGTTGCATTAGCAATGTTGCTTCTCATAGTGTTTTTTAGGCACTTTTCCATAAACATCCGACTATTGCCGGCTCTCAAAACCTTGTCTGCTACCACTATTAATGCCTGATGCTATATAGTATCTTCTATGACGTGGTGTTCAATGAATTCTTTTTTTTTTCCTTTTCTTTTCTTAACTGGGGTTTTAGTTGCAAAGTTAAATAATTTTGGAGAAGGGCATGGCTTTAGTGGCGCATGGATGACTCTTGTTCCTTGGAAATCAGTATAACTGCCCAAAATCTGGCCACGTAGAGTTGACCTGATTTGCATTTTGAATTCTAAACTAGATGCTCAGCCACAAATATTTAGGTTTTCTGGCAGTGTGGTTGTGAGTGTGTGCATTTGTTTAGTTTTTTGTTGGAAGGGGGGGGGAGGGGTGGGTGGTTGAGAAATTCTGCGAGCAGATGAAGTTGAAATTCCCCTACAAGAAATGGATAGTGTAGATCATTATTCATGAGTTATTGTTACTTCCTATAATTAATTTCTTGTTAATTTGATATAGGAAAATACACCTGCAGTTGCCAAGGAAAGGAATCTACAAGATGGGCCTGTTGC
>CAOGCB010271288.1:0-20245 GCA_948266635.1 Cnidoscolus chayamansa
TTTTTTTTTTTTTTAATTTTTAATAAAGACTTTTTAAAATAATTATTTGAAATAAAACGAGGGGAGAGTTGGTATGACAAATTAATAAAAAAAAATTACATTAAAAATAAATTTATTTTCTTGGATAAATTACAAAGTATTTTAGAAGAAATTCTAAATTCTAAAAAATTTTTAGGAACTTTATCCAAGAAAATAATTTTTTTTGTAGCTCTTCATTAATCGTTCTCATATTATTTTTATCATTTACATCACATCCATATGTGGCTGGCGTGGATCATGAGAGAAGATTAAAAATATACAATTAGATGTTCATCGTTTTTTTATTATAAAATTGCTTTCATATGAATTTTAAAAGATATATATTTATACTATATTTTTAAAATATTATTCTTTTTTATTCCTCTATTCTTAAAATTAATAATTTTTATTTTTAATACATATTTAATATTAAAATTTTAATAAATAAATTATTATTTAAAAATAAAATTACCTATAACTTAAATTCTATTTTAGGAAATATGCTTTAATAAAATAATACTTTAAAAGCAATTATTTTTCTAAGTAAACAAAATAACATGATATATATATATATATATATATTTGGACTAATATAGTTTTAATTAAATAAATATTTAATTTTTTTTGAAATTTATTATTTAAGATCAAATATTTATCATATATAAATTATATATATATATATATTGCATTAAAAAGCTTATTATGGATTTAATAATTCTAATTTCAGTATTTATTATCTTAATCTTAATAATAATTTTACATAAAACAATTTAAAATAGAATATTTAAACAATAATAATAATTACTAAAACTAACAAAACATTAATATTATAAAAATGAATGTAAACATTTAAGTTAATTAAATCATACAACTAAATTTGAAACTTAAGTATAAATTAAAACACTAAAAATAATAAAATGAAAACAAATCACAAATTTTTTTTTTTAATTTGTTTTTCTTTAACAAACCGTAAACTTTTCTCATCACCAACTTATTTTTCTCGCCTTCCCACGTTGGAGTCGCTATTTCAAAAAGCTCTCTTCATGTTTAAACTCATAAATAGGATAAATTACTTTTAAATATATTTATAAAAAATATATAATATTTAGTTTATTAATTAAATTAAAAATATAGAAATCAGAAATAAGAGTGAAAACAGGAACCACCATCTATGTTGGGAAGACAAATGGGTTATGATTTGAAAATAAGGAATATGTCAAAAATAAAAATTAATATAATCCTAAATACAACAGCTAAGGTCCACCCACACCATATAATTTCTCTCATTTCCGATTCTTCCCTACCTCGGTGGGCCCGGAGCGGACTTCAAAGTCCTCATTCAATTTTAGTTAATTGCCAGGCCAGCAAAATCCCCTACACCCATTAATTATTATTAAACAATTTCGAAAACCGAGAGGCACGTCACTGTCCTATAATTTTTATTATAACGCATTTAAATCCCTATCCCTTTCTTTTCTCTCCACTATATATACCCTTCTCATTTCTCTTTCCCCCTCGTCCCACCCTTCGTATTTTCTCTCTCTACACACTCTCTCTTATATATCTTTCTCATCAACCAACCACCTTTCTCTCTCTTCCCCTCTAATCATCATTGTTCTAAGTGCCCAACACCCAACCACTCTGCTCACTGTTCTAAGCGTTCTTTTGTTTAGATTTTCTTTTGTCCCCTTTCAAATCTCAAAATCATTCATTATTTAAATGGACCAAGAATCTAAACCCCACAGGAAACGTCCCTTGGATGACCCAGTCTCTCACTCGCCCGATTCTAAACTCTTCCGTGTTGAATCTGTTGGAAACTCGCATATTTTATGCGAATCTCAACTGGATTCGGAGGTTTGTTTGAACTCGTGCAACAGTGCTTTCCATCTTGTTGACTCGGATGACTCCTGTGTTAACTCACCCGATGCTAAGAGGATCCAGGACGATTTGCTTGATATTCTGGACGAGTCTGATGATCCAACTATTCAAGGCCTTGACTCGGTGATGAGAAGCTTTGAAGAAGAAATCGTTACTGTTCCCGGTCCAGATATGCCGTCTACGGCTTCTAATACGGATGCGTACCAACCGGAGCTTGGCTACCTTCTGGAAGCTTCTGACGACGAGCTTGGCTTGCCGCCGACGTTTTCCTGCGAGAACAATATCAGAGCACTAGATTTTACTACTGAAACTAGCGTATCTGGCGCAGCAGGTTTTGAAGAAATGTTAGGGTTCCAGGACGAGATACCGAGTTATGACTCGTTTGTTTTTGGACTGGCGGATGAATCGAGTGGCAATAGTTATAACGTTAGCTATAATGACGGCGGAGATTTTGTGGCGTTAGGTGGTTTGTTTGACTACTCGGAGGATCAGTATGCTACGGCGACTGATATATCGGCCGGACAGTGGCAGCCGGAGTCGCTTTCTGCCTTGTAGAAAAAAAGTGCGCCGTATTGTTCGGAATTTTGGCGGTTAACGAGACGTTTCTTTGAAATCGCGTTGTCCGTAGGGGTAGGTTGTAAATTTGGGAAGACAGAAATTGAAGATGGAATCTTTTTTATATTTTGTTATTTATTTATTTATTTATTTTATTATTACAAAAAAAATCTTTGTTATTCTTTTCAAGATATATAAATTTTTAAAAAATAAAAATTATATTATCAAATTTGATATTTTTGAAAATTATATTATTTTAATATAATTTTGAACATTTAAATTAATTTATTAATGTCGCCTAGTCTTTTCAAACTCTTTATAAAATATCAATATTTGAATATTTTAAAAATATATATAAATTAGCTGCTGAATATATTAAATATTTATTTTTCTTTTATAGAATTTGTTGTGAATTAAATTTCATTTTTATGATAATAAATAATATTCAATTAATTTAATTTCCATATTTGAATTATTTAATAACACTCAATTTTAACATGTATAAACATAAATTAAATATATTTTAATTGAATATTTTAATAATAAAAATAATAATTAGTTTTTTAAAGGGCCAAAAACTTTATATTAATTATCTCATTTTAAAATTATATTAAAAAATCATTGAAAAAATATTGATAATAGATAAATAAATAAATAAAACAAAGCCTAGACATAATGGGCCTAAAGCCCAAGTGTAGATAAACCGAAAGATATCTGAGCCTTTTAGAAAATTTCGGATTCGGAGCATTACCGGATCCGAAACAAACGTACAATTGGCATTTTATCCACAGAAGAGATAGAAGAACGGTGCCAGCCTTTCTCTCCTCCACTCACTCATGGCTCTCTTTGTAGTCACCGGCAACGGAGGTGGAGGCAGACTCATCTGCAGTTATCCCACTAGAAATCACCCCTACAACCACCGCCTTCTTCATCGTCCTCAAATCCTTTTCCCAATATCACCCAGAAGAGCTCTCCATATAGTCTCGGCCAAGAAGCTGTCGTCTCGAACTGGCCGCTTTGACAGCAAAAATAGGAGGACCTCCACCACCACAAGAGACCAGGAAGATGAAGAAGGAGAAGGGCTTTCCGAGGTTGAAAGGAGCAGTGGCAGCGAAGATATTAATGCAAGTGAAGTTCAAAATGTAGGTATGAGTACAGTTGATGTGGAAGATGATGGCTATTTCTTGCCTAAGCTCCCTGGGGATGAGCCAGACTTCTGGGAAGGTCCCCAGTGGGATGCTCTTGGGTTCTTTGTGCAGTATCTGTGGGCTTTTGGCATTGTTTTCGCGGTAATCTCTTTATCTCCTTACTTTGATTTCTTCTTTTCAATTGTTACTTAATGTTATCTTAGAGAGAGATAGTTAATTATTTCTACTTATCACAAATCAATGCTTATTAACAGTAATCCTCAATTGGGAATTGAAAGATTTCCCTTGTGTTTGTGTTTAACATGTATAGATAATAATTAGGATAGTGTTATCTAGAATAGTGAAACAAGAATAGCAATTTAAATTTGATGCAAATATATATAGATACATACGTATACTTACATACGTACATGCATGCTATACATATATCACCTGGCCTCTTTCTTGTGGTAGCTGATGCCTGAGATACACTGCTTATATAATATTTTTTGATGTCACGTAACAAAATCTTAAAAGCTCACAGGAACTTATTGCTGAGCTACTAAGCCAATGGTGAGAAGTTTTTTTTGGGTGGATAGTGAAAAATGTTGATATGTAATGTGGTGAAAGCTAGCTGGATAGTGTAAATTTTTAGATTTGAAATTGGAACTGTTAGAATCCCACATTGTCTAAATAGCTAAATACAAATGGGCTTATAAAGATGAAAAGTTACAAGTAATGGTTAGTTCTAACATTTTACCAATGATCAACCCAAGTCTAAGTAAGTCCAAGTCTCACTTCCATAGATTCTATCCTCTAGCCCTTTTATTTACCTCACCCTTAAATTCAAAATTCTAATAATACCAATTATTTCTGCTGGTTGGGGTGGTTTAGAAGCAGTTTTTTTCTATGATTGTCAAGGCTGATATGTTCTAGACACATTTTGACAGTTAATTGCATGTGGGATTGCTGTGGCTACGTACAATGAAGGAGCAACAGATTTTAAGGAGACTCCTGCATACAAAGAGTCTATCCAATCTCAAGAGCTTTTAGAAGGACCTGAAGCATCTAATTCTGATGTGTTTGAGTCCAATCCAACTGAGGTTGCGCCTAGTTTGGAATAGTTGCTTGGAAACAAATATGAAAGGGAAAAAAAAAAGAAGCCATGGCAGTGATCATAGTTGTTGGCAAAATAAATCTTATGAAAGGTATTGAGCTTTGGTTGATAAGGTGATGCTTCCATGCTGCAACTTCTCAAACATAAAGAAAAATATTTGTTAGTATGAATTCAGTTTACTAGCAGGTTTGAAATGTTAGGCCATATGATTGCTGATTATTTTCAGTATCTAAGTTTCTGTTATGTGTGTCCTGATAATTGCTAGTTAATATGAAAGAGATATTGGAAAGGAAATCATATCATTATTTGGCATATCTATAGTCGGGGGTTCAACATCTGTTTCTGGAAACATCATAGATAAATCATGTGGGAATAAAGGCCATCTGAGAAATAAAAAGAGAAGGCGTTTGGAAATCAGTAGTTATAAAATCCTTCAAGATGGTTTGATTCCAGTGGCTCAATCGAAACCGGGTCTGGGCTAATCTATATTCATGAGATTCAAACTGAATACATATGCAACCATGACTTCTCTGTAATGTGTTCTGTTACTTGTCAACCTGATACAATTAATCTCAAGTTTTGAAGTATATTTGGCAGTTTACAATATCTGCAGGGAACTGTTAACTATTATTCCAAACCAGTAGAAGGGGGAATGGATAGTTGCAAAATACAAGTGGAAGTAGTAAATTAACATCAGAATCAGTTCATAATGTGTCTTACTGATCCTAAATAGTAGACTATATAAGAATATCAATACAGGATTAACACCCATCAACAGCTACAACTTGCTCATAGATAGACATAGTGAGTTGCTTTTGTAAGAAGAGTAGGTGTCAGAATCACCAGAAGCACCAAGACCCTTTCTACCTTTTAACTCTCTCTCCGTATTCTGACCAAGCCCCAATCCCATGATAACAGGTCTTATTCTCTTGAACCATTGGAGAATCTGAACGTCTAAAAAAGTAGAGTGTTATTAGAGGATGTGAGTTTTGCCAAATCTCAGGGACTATTATGATTTGTCCTTCAATATTTAAGCTAGTTATTGGGTACCTGAACAAAGAGCAGGCAGCTGCAGTGCAAGGGTAGTGTTAACTGGGAAAGAACTAAAGTTGGTTTCTGCAAGTAGAGTTGGTTGAGGTTGTGATAAGAAGATGGTGGTGACAAAACCAAGCCCTGCAGAAATGGTGCAGCCTTGGGGTGCAACCAGCTATTGTTATATCCATTTTGTTCCACCAGGACCAAATTACAATCTACAAAACTTAAATTATATATATATCAAAGTCAAAACACAATCACTAATAAAAGAAGGCTGGCCCCACATAATCAACTTAAA
The DNA here is from genome assembly GCA_948266635.1 of Cnidoscolus chayamansa. NCBI lineage: Eukaryota > Viridiplantae > Streptophyta > Magnoliopsida > Malpighiales > Euphorbiaceae > Cnidoscolus > Cnidoscolus chayamansa. The sequence goes on from CAOGCB010271288.1 coordinate 6,029, forward strand.
CATTCTTCTATAATGGAAATGATAACAGCATGAGGGTTCTAATCATGATTTTGTATGTACTTGATTGATTGCTTAAAATATTTTCATTGATTGCAAATTATCTTATCATGAGATATTATTAAAAAATAAAAATTCATATTATAAAAAAATTTCCATTAATTATTTCTAATATAAGTGATTTAATTATCCACTTTAATATCTTATTATATATATAAAATGATAAATATGAATATATACAAACTTATTCTCTTGCCAAAATAGATTAAAATAATTACTATATTACACTAAATATATAATAATTAAAATGTGATTTTTTATGTATATAAATATTTATCTTGTAAGAATAAATATTATAAATATTTTTTAATTACATATTATAATTTTAAATAATTTATTAATTATAATTTAATTTTAATTATAATTAATATTTTTTAAAATAATATAATTTAAATAAAAAATGAAATTTAATTAAAAACAATTCTAATTATTATCAAAACTCGAAATTTATAAATTCAATAAATTCAGTAGATTCATTAAAGGAAATGAAACGCTATTTCTCAAATTTTAAAGATATTTTATAAAAAATTAAATTCGAAATCTTTCTTAGAAAAAAAAAGACTATATCGTCTCGTTGCATTCTAGTTAGTTTTACATTGTTGTCGTAATAGTTCATGTTAATTAGGGCAATGAGCAGCAACATATTATGTAGATGATCACATAGGCTATTTGCATCTATAAAAGCAAGAAATGGGTAAGATTTTACAATCTTTATGAAAGGATTTGAGGTTCAAATGTGGCTGCAACAATGGAATGGAGGACACCCTGTAGCACATAGATAGTGTGAAAAGAAGAGGGGGATATAGATACTTGTTCTTTCTCACTTTTTCCTCTGCCTTTTTCCTCTTTTGGGGGCATTTATATACAAATCACAAAGGAATGCTTCTCTATTTGCAAGAACAATACCTAATTGGAGAATTTATTCATATACCCATGTAACCTTTTTTGAAAAAAATCTTATCATTAAGAATTCCCATCCATATTTAATACTAAATAAACCTTCAATTTACTAACAAGTATTGTGAGCAATAGTAACATATACTACCCTCTAAAAAAATGTATATCATGAAGGGTAATTACGAACTGTAAAATTAATCATATTATTAATAAGAATTCAATTATTAGATAATATATTATTGATAATAACAATCAGAATTTAGTCTAATTGTTAAGAAGTGTTGAGTGAAGTGGTAAAATTTATTGCACCAAATTCAATTTTTAGAAAATATATGATTAACAGTTTGTTTGCAAGAAATAAAGACCTCTACAGCAAAGAAAATTAAGGATGCTGTGCTCTTTGTGCACATTCCATAAACTATGCAAACAAAACAAGTCAAGAATAACAAGCAAACCAAGCCACAGAAACATCACCTTGCATTGCATTCCTCTCTCTAGAAAAAAAATAAACACTTGAGAATCAGATTCCACCACAAAAAGGGAGAATACCCATAAATCAATAGACAGAGATCTCATTCACTGCTAACCATTTTTTGTATTCCAAAAGCATTTCCTCCATCTCCTGCTGCAATTTCAGCTTGGATTACAGACTTCCCCATCATATATCTATAAGCATTATCACATATGCAGTTCTACAGCATGGTGATGAGGATCCACATGGATTGCAATGGCTGTTACAGAAAAGTAAGAAAAGCCCTTCTTGATATGCAAGGTATATAAGTGTAATTTTAGGTCCTAATTGGATTTTTTGCAGCTATCTTTTGTTACCCACATTTTTTTTCCTGCATTTAATTGGTACAGAATTAGAGAGACACTTGATAGAGAAGAAGCAGAGCAGAGTAAGTGTTTGTGGGAAATTCAATCCACAGGATGTGGCTATCAGAATCAGGAACAAGACTAACCGCAGAGTTGAGATATTGGACATACAAGAGCTGGTCACCACCACCAACAACAACGGCAACAACCAAAATAATCAAGAGCAGAGAAGCATCATCAATTCAAGTTCTTGGAATCTTGTTCCAAGCCAGACCCAGATAGCAACCTGTGTATCTTGATGAGAAGGACTGCTAATTGCTTACCAGATGAAAGGGATACTCTTACTCATCAGTTCATATGCCTGAACACATTTCAATAAACTTCCACAAGAATTAAAGCTACCTTTGCAAATACAAAAAAATTAAAATAAAAGAGCATGTATATTGCTGCTGTCTTATATTGAGCTTCTATATTTAGAGATATCAAAACCTTTTTCAAGATTCCATTTCTCGTCACCCATCATCCTCCTCTTGTCCCATGTAATCTGTGGTGGAGAATCACAACTGGGTAATGTTTACCTTAATCCTGGTGGAGCTCAATGGAGCCATGAAGAACTCCAGGCTCTTGGCCTGCACCTGGGTTGTCCTAGCACAGTCGTTGGAAATGTGGACAGTGTAGGGCTGGTGAAGAAAAGAGGGAAGGAAGGAAGATGGTCTTGACAAGCAAAGCCATTTGGGATCTGGAAGAGGCCATGACAGACAATGCTGGAGGAAGAAGCATTGTCCAGAGGGCAGCACGTCTTGGATTGGTCAGAATTAAAAAAATATATATAATTATTTGCTATTATAAGTTGGGTTTATAAAAAAAAAAAAACCACTTTTTGAAAATAAATTTTCATTCTTTAATTTTTAATATTTTAAATTTTTTTAAAACACCACTTTTTAATGAAAAGCCGAAGAAAGGGAGTGATGGAAACCTGGCCATGCAGCCGGTTTTAGTCTGGTTTCGAGTAGAAATTCCTGGTTGAAATGGTTTGATCGAAAACGGTTACTTGGTTCGGGTTTAAAAATTTTAAAACTACAAGAATATTAAAATTATATATATTAAAATATGTAAATAATAAAATTTTAAATTTTTTTTTATTTAATATCACTTAATTTGATTAATTTAAAATTGATAAAATTAAATAATTAAAATTAAAGAATGATTTGGTGAATATTTATTTAATTTTTAATTTATTATTATAATTATATATTATTTAAAAAATAATATTAAAATTAAATTTGAATTAAAGAAAAGTTTCACGAAATAAATTCGATTTTTTTACAAGTCGGATTTGCTCCTCCGGTTTGGTTGATCCCCTAAGAAACAAACGGTTTGGTTAGAAAATATCCGTCAAGAACAGCAGCCTCATGTGTAATAATTCCAAATGTCGTTCGTTGGACCGGGGTGGTGCGGGGACCTTAAGTGAGGGTCCAAATCAGAGAAATAATTCCAAATGTTGCAGTGTCCCTACCCTCCAAACACTGTCGTTTCAACACATCAGCAACGGCAACGGCAATCAACGACCACCAACTACAGTACTGTCCTTTCATCACCTCAGCAGTCAGCAGCCAACTTGACCAACTGCTGCCCTCTACACTGCAAGTTCTCTCTTCTCTTAGGTGTCTGATTCTTTGTTGTTTCTTCGCAAATTATTATTCTTGTTTTCTTGTGATTAAGAAGACCAAGAAGGAAGAGGGGTGTGTGCACTTTTCCCAGCCATCCATGGCTGCGCAACTGGGTTCCTTCAGGTATCATTTTGCGGACAAGAAAGAGAGGTTGCTGTCTGCAAAAGCTTCTTCAGAGATTAGCTTTCCCTATATAAATGAGGATGGATATGAACCCAGAAATTGTTGTAGCTATCGCTTCTTTTGCGATAAGATTGTTGAATTCTGTAAAAGCGTGCAGGATGTTTCCATTAAGGCTTACGAGATGGGCAGGTCCGATCCCCGAAAGATTGTTTTTGCTGCGAAGATAGGTTTGGCTTTGATGCTCATTTCTTTAATGATTTTCTTCAAAGAGCCGATTAAAGACCTCAGTCTCAACTCTGTCTGGGCCGTTCTTACCGTTGTTGTTGTCTTTGAATTCAGTATAGGTAATTTGCTTTTGCTATTTTGTTTTGATTTTTGGTTTTCTTATCTGGGTTGTTGTTTAGTATATGTGTGTGTGAGTAGTTGAATCTTTTTTTTTTCTCTGTGTTTTTCCATTGTGGTTCCTCATTAATCGTAGATAAGTGATTATAAAGATGAAGCTTGTAGACTACTTCTAATGTTATGATACACTTGAGATTCATTTTATTCCAAAGATTATTTTGTGTAGAATTTACGCTGTTTCAGTTTAATTCCTGTTGTTATTAATCATAGCTGAGTGTTTATAAAGATGAATCTTGTAGACTACTTGTAATGTTATATTACACTTGAGAGTTGAGACTCCATTTTATCCCAAAAAATTGGGGAGATCGTATTTTTCATATAATTTGCTCTGTTTCAGCTTGGTTCCTGATGTTCATTTGTATATTTTTGTTTAATTTATCTGTTTAGTGGCATATTCAAGATGTCTTGCTATTTGAGAATCATATTTGTTTCCTACAGTATGCATGAATTCCTTGGTTTTGGGTGACAGTAGAAGATGCTGCAAGTTAGAATTCATTTCTGCTGCATGATTCTTATTTGATTTGGAAAGGTTGCTAGTATATTTGGTATGAAATGTATTATTTGTGTAATACAAAGGATTCTTAACGTGTCATTATAAAAATTTTCACATTTGTTTTGTAATTTCAGCTATCATATTTCGTTTGCTGCTTCAATACATTTCCTGTGGTTTGAAATTTGAACACTAATAATGCCAGCGCATTCAAGTTTCAACTTTGTAATCATTGCACTTTGCCAAACCATCTTTGCTAAAATTGTCATCACTGCATTTGAGTTTGTAAATGCATAGCTTTAAATGAATGCATGACAGAAACGTTCGAACTGTGTTTCCATTCTTTCTTTCTGCTCAAATTTGTTCTTGTAATTTTTCAGGAGCTACTCTTAGCAAAGGACTTAATCGTGCAATTGGGACGTTATCAGCAGGAGGTCTTGCTCTAGGCATGGCAGAGTTGGCTCAGTTAACTGGAGAATGGGAAGAAGTTTTCATTATTCTAAGTATCTTCTCCTTAGGTGTGGTTTCATAATTGTTATTACAAAACAACATATTCTGCACTGCACTACTTATTATACTATCTGCATTTTCTTATGGTTAGGGTTTTGTGCATCTTATGCAAAACTGTACCCAACAATGAAGCCTTACGAATATGGATTTCGAGTGTTCTTGTTGACCTATTGCATGGTCATGGTGTCTGGGTATAGAACCAGGGAATTTGTCCACACAGCTATCACACGGTTTCTGCTTATTGCACTGGGTGCTGGTGTTTGTTTGGCAATAAATATCTGCATCTATCCTATCTGGGCTGGAGAGGATTTGCACAACTTAGTCGTAAAAAATTTCATGAATGTGGCAACTTCTTTGGAAGGTTAATTGCTCTGTTTTCTTTTACTTAGGTCTAACCATTAAACCTTTATTTACTCAGGCTTGACAAATTTGTATGAACTATTATATTCAGGTTGTGTTAATGGATACCTGAATTGTGTTGAATATCAAAGGATCCCTTCCAAAATCCTTACTTATCAAGCCTCCGATGACCCGCTATACAGCGGTTACAAGTCAGCTGTAGACTCTGCAAGCCAGGAGGATACACTGGTATTCTTGATTGTGGCATATGCGTACAAAATTGAATGCACTAGGAATTTGATTGTCTTGGTTAACTATTTGCTTTTCTAATATTTGTGAAGATGGGTTTTGCTATTTGGGAGCCACCTCATGGTCCTTATAAATCATTTAGCTATCCATGGAAGAATTATGTTAAAGTAAGCGGTGCACTAAGGAATTGTGCTTTCATGGTTATGGCGCTGCATGGGTGTATACTTTCAGAGATACAGGTATACAAGCTTTTCCATCTCTTACTTAATTTGCAGGACTTATTGATAGAAATATGACCATTTATATTTTATTCAAAACTTTAGTGTGCTTTTGGATGAGGAAGGTTGCTTTCAATTTGATGCGTATTAGTTCAATCAATCAAAAAAGATTATCAGCAAATGTTATTGCCTATGAAACTCAACATTTTTGAAGGAATTTTTTTTTTCTGTTTTTAAAGATTATCAGCAAATGTTCTGATACTTGGTGTCTTCATCTTCTTCTTTTTCTTCCCCTTCTGTCTTCTTTCATATGGTGAGGAACTTTGTTAAGGACTCCTAGTCAGGTGGAAATAAACTATGAAAATTTAAATGTGAAAATGCAGTTTCATTTAACAGCCTAGCTAGTCTTGTTCTGTTCATCAATTAAAGTCTGCAGATAATGTTCAAATGTATCTTGTGCCGTCTCTGGATTATGTATGGGATCTGCATGTAGTCATTTGAATCATAGGTTTATGCTTTATTTTATATTTTATTTTTTTTTCTAAGTTTTGGACGTGTAGGCTCCTGCTGAGAGAAGACAAGTCTTTCATCAGGAGTTGAGAAGGGTAGGAGCTGAAGGGGCTAAAGTGCTGCGTGAACTTGGGAACAAAGTGAAAAAGATGGAGAAACTGAGTTCAGTAGACATTCTATCTGAGGTGCATGAGGCTGCGGAACAGTTGCAAAACAAAGTAGACAGGAAATCATATCTTTTTGTCAATTCAGAATGCTGGGAAATTGGTAATTCAGCTAAGGATCTAGGTGAGCCCCAAGTCTCACTAAACTTCGATGATACCGAAACTGAGAATAAAGTCCTGCAACACAAATCCCATAGTGAAGCTGTGCTAGATCTCAGATCATTGACCATACCGAAAAGTTGGGATGGTCAGAAAATATCTATGAATGAATTAAACCCGCCCTTGCCTCTGGCTCCTGGCCTTTCCTCTAAAGACATATTAAAGAAACAGATATCCTGGCCTACACGTATTCCAGTCATTGCTGATACACTGGTACAGGTTGAACAATCGAAAGTATATGAAAGTGCAAGTGCTTTAAGTTTGGCTACATTTACGTCACTTTTGATCGAGTTTGTTGCCAGGTTGCAAAATGTTGTAGATTCATTTGAAGAATTAAGTGAGAAAGCAAATTTTAAACAGCCAGATGAGCTATCAACCACAGGAGTGGCAGAGCCTATGGGGTTCTGGAGTAGATTGCTCAGATGTATGAAGTTCCGGAATTAATCAAAGTATTACATGGTTAAAGAGCTTGAAGGGCAGGATTTTCTGAAAAGGATCATTCCTGGTCAAAGTGAGTCTCAGTGATATGGAATTGTATGTTATGTCCTCAAATACCATAAGTACCTGGTTTTGATGTTGACTAGGTTGTCTGATTCCAGTTGATGTCCAAGAAATGCTGAAATCTACGATCCGACTGCACGGCCATTGCGGATTTAGCATGAAGCAGAGATGAACAATGAAGAAGGATCGATTAGCCGATTCCAACTAGTTTGAGATTAAAACTTAGTTGTTATCATATTATTGTTGTACTAGAGAGCTAGTGAAGGTGTTGGAATATTAGGCCTTGATATGGGTAGTATCTTGTAGTTCACAAATTTAAAGTGCAACTGCAATGTGATAATGTAGCAAACTCAAACAGAAGATGCATCCTGCATATGGATGATGCATGCATGAGGCCCTAATTATGAATGTTGGGCAGAAGTTTTGACACACATACATATACATGTATGTATGTATGTATGTATGTATGTATGTTGAATAAGGAGGAAGCTACTCTCTTTTGCCATACGAGTCATGTAGAGTAGCATGTGTATAACATTGCTGGTTCAAAGGTATTATTAAGTTCAATATTTTGGTAGAGATAAGGAAGTGCGGAAAGAGTAAGAAGGCTTTTCTTTTTTAAGGAAAGACTAAATTAAAGTATATAAATTAAACTTAAATAAAATTAAAATTTCTTTATTTAAATCAATTGATTAATTTTTTTTATCGATATTTTCATTTAAAAAATTTAAATCAATTGAACATCAAATTTAATGAATTTATATTTGTAAATTTAAATTTAATTTATTTACGGAAAAATCAATTTAAAAATTGAGTTTTTGACTGTAAACGAATAGAGTCAAATTGAATTGTTATTTGGTTAAACTTTAAATAATTCACTTATAATTTAATTTATTTATAATTTTAATTTAAATAAGTAAACATTAATTTTGTTAGAATTTTGATTGTTATCTCATTTGATTTGATTTTTGTAATCACGAAAGTTTAATTTGATTTTTTTATTTTTTTAGGTTTGGTTCGATTTTTTTAAAAATCCAATGGACTTAAATGAACAGCCCTAGTTACATACAATAACAAGGAAGTATCCGGATATGGGCTAAAAATACGGGCCGGGTAAAAGATGTGAAAGTCCTTAACACACGAATTCTTATACGGAGCTTCGATCGCAAAGCGAAACCCAAATCTAAATTAGATAATTCAGGAAAAAGAAAAAACAAAAAAAGATTCAGAGTCGGATCTCTGTCTTTCTGCCGGAAAGGATCAATTCGTCACAAACATCGTCTCGACAGATCGAGCTCCAACAGCAATCCGCTCTCGCTTTCATTTATAAGGTACGAAGAGAAGCCTTCCCTCGTAGACACCTCTCAATTTCAGATCTTACCGCATATTGCATTTTTTTTTGGGAAATTTTGGGATTTTGTTGAATTATTAATCATGTCTTGTTCCTCTGTATTCGCAAGATCTAGACCTGGAAAATGGCAACAATCGATGAGCCTTTATACCCAATTGCTGTTCTAATTGATGAATTGAAGAATGAGGATATTCAGCTTCGTTTGAACTCAATTCGTAGGCTTTCTACTATTGCACGTGCGCTTGGGGAGGAGAGAACACGGAGGGAATTGATTCCCTTCTTGAGTGAAAATAATGATGATGATGATGAAGTGCTTATTGCAATGGCTGAAGAATTGGGGGTCTTTATTCCTTATGTTGGGGGTGTGGAGCATGCCAATGTGTTGCTTCCACCGCTTGAGACTTTGTGCACAGTTGAGGAAACTTGCGTCAGAGATAAAGCAGTGGAGTCCTTGTGTAGAATCGGTGCGCAGATGAGGGAGCAAGACTTGGTCGAGTATTTTATACCATTAGTGAAGGTAAGATTCTGATTTTTCACTTGCTACTTTGTTTTGTTGGTTTTTTGTTGGTGCAAATTGTATGATTGTTTCCATCCATTTCTGATTTTTTTACACTATCATTAGTAATGCTGCATTTATAAGTGATATGGCTGTGGCCTTGTTATTCTTAGAAAGATTCTGATTTTTTCTCCATTTTCACTTGCTGTGATTTCCAACATTCAGAGACTGGCTGCTGGTGAATGGTTTACAGCTCGAGTTTCCTCATGTGGTTTGTTTCATATTGGATATCCTAGTGCTACTGAGACTTTAAAAACTGAACTGAGGACAATATATAGTCATCTATGTCAAGATGACATGCCAATGGTTCGTAGATCTGCAGCAACCAACCTGGGAAAATTTGCTGCTACTATTGAGCCTGCCCATTTAAAGACTGACATAATGTCTATTTTTGAGAATTTGACACGAGATGGTATTGTATTTCATACATGCTGGTTTGTTTTCCTTGTAAATTACTATAATTTTATTGTTAGGACAGACAGTTTGGATAGGAATTCTAGGTTCTAGGATCCTTTAAATATTTAATTATTTTGAATTATTTTTCCCAACGCATTGCATTTTATAATGAATGAATGAATGAAAATGAAAATTTAATTGCTTAGTATGATATGATTCGGATGTGGTTAAGCCTCTGTAGGTTTATCTTAAGCATATTTGACATTACTACATTAATTCTTTGTTGAAGTGTGGTAGTACAGATTGTCTAATATTCATCTTCATTTCAGATCAAGATTCTGTTCGACTATTGGCTGTTGAGGGTTGTGCAGCACTTGGAAAGTTGTTGGAACCCCAAGATTGTGTGGCACATATTCTTCCTGTCATAGTTAATTTTTCACAGGTGTAGCGTGGTTTAGCTGTGTATTTGTTAGACTTAGGCTTCTTTGTATGTCTTTATTTTCTTGATGTGAGCAGCAGTCTCATTTTTCTTATGGGGTTGTAAATTGAAAGAAATTTCTAGAGCTCCACTTGTTTTTTTTTTTTGAGAAGTTAATGTTTCTTTTTCTTTTTCTCCATATGGATAATGTCCTAAGGGGAGTTAGTTGTTTTTCATATCATATCACAGCTAACAATAAGTTGCAATGTTGGGATATAAATGTACTGCAAGTACAAAAGGATGATAAGTTAGTATTGGAATGAGTACGAAGGGAAGGGAGAGACTTGAAATGACGTAAATGAAGTAATATTGAAAGATTTGTTGTTTTTTGGATATTAGTGCGGAATTAGTTTCAAGTAGAGCTGAATGATGAAAAAGAATCTTTATAGCTAACCCCAACTAGTTTGTCGCTAAAGTTAAGTTGTATTTGAATATAATGCATGACACAAATTTTTATCTGTCCAGGATAAGTCTTGGCGAGTTCGTTACATGGTTGCTAACCAATTATATGAGCTATGTGAAGCTGTTGGCCCTGAACCTACCAGGTAAAACTTTTGTGCCATAGGTTATTTATTTATTTATTTTGTGAGTATGATGTGTGTGTATATAATTTATAACCAGTATGTGCATAAGTTTTGCTTCATGTACTTTTATCTTATATCATCCAAATGCAGACATCAAGACCTTGGCCTTCATTTTTAATCATTTTAAATCTACTTCAAATAGTTTATTTTTCTGTAAGGTTTTACAGACCTTTTATGATTGACAATTTTTGCTTTTAGGTCGGATCTGGTGCCTGCATATGTTCGACTACTTTGTGATAATGAAGCTGAAGTACGAATAGCTGCTGCAGGCAAAGTAACTAAATTTTGCCGGATTTTGGACCCAGAGCTTGCAATCCAGCAGATTATTCCTTGTGTGAAGGTAAGTGACTAAGCATGCACATGAAATGCTCTCTCTGTCTCTCTCTCTCTCTCTCTCTCTCTCTAATGCTTCAGAAATACTTGAAGGTTATAGGGGCTGTTAGGGTTTCATCTTTAACCTCCTATACTATGAGAGGGACTCAACTGCTGCTGTAAGCTCATGAAATGGTTGCCTATTATTTGCATGATCCTTGTTTATTATGCAGTTACAATCCAATTTTGGTGCATTTTTATTTGCTTCATCTTTGCTGACAGCCTCAAACTTACTAAGTTTTCCTGTTGTAGGAATTGTCCACAGATTCATCTCAACATGTTCGTTCTGCTTTGGCTTCAGTTATAATGGGAATGGCACCAATTTTGGGAAAGGTAAGCATTCTGTTTCTGTGTAATTAAATTGTCAATGCAATTTCAGTTGCATTTTCGGAACATTCAAAGATTCTGTTTCAAATGGCATGAATCACATAAGATTTGTGGATGTATCTCATATCATAGGAGTTGTCAATCTTGCAGATTATGTTAAGATTTCTTTCCTTGATATTATTTTTATCTTAGTCCCAGTATTTTTGTTGTGTGACCTTTGAGTTGGCATTTTTTTTTTTTTGGTTATAGCTAGATGTGGCATTACTTTTATTATTGATACTGACTTCCATCTAAGTTGCATGTTCCTTGAAGAGAATGTTCTGGCTTATAACCAAGTGACTATTGATGGTTGTAGGATGCAACAATAGAGCAATTGTTGCCCATTTTTCTTTCTCTCTTGAAAGATGAATTTCCCGATGTTCGCTTGAATATTATTAGCAAGCTTGATCAAGTCAACCAGGTATATCCAAATTCACATATTTTTTTCCATCTTCATTTGTTATGAAATATCTTGATGAATGCAGTTGCATCTTTTACATTTTATAATACAGATTTTGAAACAGTTCCCCACACAAATAATGCTTCTGACTAGTAGATTCAAATGATAACATAGTTCAAACTTTAATGATCTTGAATTTTACTTGTATTTCTGTCTTGGTGAACCAAAAAATTTCCCATCTCATGTTATTGGCAAAAAATTGTTGTCAAATAATTTATGGGAAAATTTGACATTGTATCCATTTCTGAAATCTTAGTAACATAACTGATTTTATACATTCTACATTCAAAAGGGGAATAATTGGCTGTCACCGAACTAACCCTAATTTTAATATTCTGTATTTCTCATACGTTTCTCTTCCATTGAAGATGTAAGCTGGTAGAGATCATGTCAGATCATAAGCTGATTCATGATTTTTCACTAGGAAAAACCCCTTAAATTTGATTCTCTAGAAGAGTTATGGGTTTCTTCAACATTTATCATTTACATGTTAGCATAGATTAACTGAACTTGTATTCTAAAATGATGTATCAAATATATGGTTTAGGAAGTTAGCTATATGTAATTCTAGTTTTACTGAATTCTGATTTTACTATTTTTATTATTGATGCATCACAAGTTCCTATATTCTTGTAGGATCCTAGAGGCTTAATTTTGGGTCAATAAGAAAATTAATGTTAAAGTGCCTATAGGTAGTTGTCCTTCCCAAATTATTCTCATTGTTATTTTAACGATAGTGCTATTCATACAGGTAATTGGAATTGACTTGCTTTCCCAGTCCCTCTTGCCAGCAATTGTAGAGCTTGCAGAGGATAGACATTGGAGGGTCCGACTTGCAATCATAGAATATATACCTTTGTTGGCTAGTCAGTTGGGTGTCGGATTTTTCGATGATAAGCTTGGTGCTCTTTGCATGCAGTGGTTAAAAGACAAGGTTTGTGAAGCTCTTAGACCTTTCATTGTGTTGATTTAGGCTTGTCCTTAATATGTGATTATCTGCAATTTGATGCTGAAGATTTTTGTACTTCTTGTTGTGACCAAAGGTTATCTAGATGCAGACCATGTAGTATTGGATTCTCATAATCTTGTAATATCAAGCGTTCATTTTTGGAATGTACTCTCTTTTTCAATTTAGAACTAAGTTATGGATTGCTCAAGAGTACTAGATGCAGTCAACCTAGATTTCTCAACTGGTGATGAATAAAGCATGACACTCCTGCTTTCTTCCTGCTGTTCAAGCTCATAAGCTTGCTCAATAGATGGAAAAGGTGAGGTACCAAGGACTTGGACCTTATTTGGTCAAATTCAATGTTCAATCCGGCCACAAAATCATAGACCTGCTCTTTCTGTACAAGCTGATGAAACTTCACTGCATCGCTAGTACAGTCCGTTTGGAAGTCCTGATAATAATTAAATTCCTGTCATAATCCACTCAGTTCAAAATAATATTGAGAGAGTGTCAGCTCACCTTACTTTGTGCTATGGATTTTATTGTGAATTTCAAAAGCATGAGCATCATTATCCGTGCGTGAGTAAGTAAGAGCTGCAGCTTTTCAAATTTTTTCAGCAGTATCCAACAACAAATATTGTTTGGAGATTTGCATGGAATTGATCAGTCAGGACATAACAAGGGAATTTTCAAAATCTCATTGACTGAATGCAGTGGTAGAAACAACTGGTTTGATCTTCACTCCATTAATAAATCCTTGCAATCGGCGGGCTTTTATGAATAATAAGCTGACCTGAACCAGACTAAATAACTATCAATATAATCAAGTTTAATTGGGCTAATTTGAAGGTGTGGATTGTCATTAACAATGTTAATTGTCCCTAATTTAACGTCTTGAATGTCTGTCGATGTCCCCATAGTAATAGAGAAAGGAAATAACAAATTGATCCAAGAAGAAAGAAAACAATAACCTGGTAGTGACGAATCAACAACTGATCAAAAAGCAGGAGTTGGGACGAAGAGGCGAGCTGAACGGTGGGAAAAAAAATTCAACGACCAGTGATCGGGGCTAGGTAGCCGGAGTCGGGATGAAGAGGCAAGTCGATCGGTTGGAAAAAATCAACAACCGATGATCGGACAGAGGCTCACGCGCTGGCTCGTGGATGAAGTGTCAAAAACTTGTGGCAGTGCGTGGGACCACGCATGGAGGTTTTTGGCCGTGAAATTTCACGAAGACGGTCGCCAGAGAATGGGCCTTCTTCTGGTAGGGCGGTGACGGAAAAATAAGGTCGCGAAAAGCAACTGAACTATGGCCCGAAAAAGTGTCAGAGAGAAAAAACTCTGATCTCCTTAAGTCGGCATGAGCTCTGATACCATGAAGATTTCTAAGAATGTAATATTTTTTTAGATCTGTATGTGTATTTATACAAGAGGAATAACAACAACAACAACAACAACAAAGCCTTATTCCCAAACAAGTTGGGGTCGGCTGTATGAATCCTCTAACAAATAAGCTCTCAGGTAATATCACAATCACATTCCTTCCATTACTCGGATTTTACGCCTCCATTCAAGTCTATTACTAACTAAATCCGTATCA
>CAOGCB010271580.1:0-12517 GCA_948266635.1 Cnidoscolus chayamansa
TGGACCACATGCCTTACCAACTTTCATATGTTTCAAAGCCTCCTTTACTTCACTAACTCTGATACACCTATTCCAACTGAGATTTTTATCTGTCCTTGGGAGATCCAGAAAATCTTGTTCATGTTCTGCGTTGAATAGTTGATCAAAATAGGCTCTCTATCTCTCCTTAATCTCACTATCTCGTGTCAAAATCCTCTGAGCTTCGTCCTTTATACACTTAACTTGGTTTAAGTCCCTACTTTTCCTCTCTCTCAACTTTGCAAGCTTATAAATACTCTTCTCCCCCTCTTTAGTTCCTAGCTATTGATATAATTCTTCTAGTGCTTTATCTCGGGCCACACTAACTGCCTTCTTTGCTTCCTTTTTAGCCTTTTTATATTCCTCAAAGGCCTAATTATTTACCGCATTTGGTAATTTTTTATACCATTCCCTTTTAGCCTTAATAGCCTTTTGAACCTCTTCATTCCACCACCACTCATCTTGCGGTCTAGACCCTAACCCTTTAGATACCCCAAGTACTTTACTTGCTACTTCCTTAATGCATCTTTTCATGTCCTGCCATAAGTCTTCAGCACTACCCTCTAGTCCCCAAACATCCTCCTTCAGTAGTTCTTCTTTAAAAGTTCTTTGGATGAGATCTCTCAGCTTCCACCATCGTATCCTTGGTTCCAGGATTTTCTTTTCCCTCCCCCAGTTGCTTTTGCTCTTAATATCTAAAACCACAATCCGATGTTGAGCAATTAATGCTTCACCAGGAATATCTTTGCAATCCTTGCACTTCCTTCTATCTCTCTTTTGAGTCAGTATAAAATCTATCTGGCTTCGAGTTTGTCCACTCTTGAAAGTGGTCAGGTGAGACTCCCTCTTTTAAAACAAGTATTTGCCAGCAATAGATCATAAGCCACTGCGAATTCCAAAATGCTCTTACCCTCATTCCTGGTTCCAAACCCAAAACCCCCATGAACTCTGTCATAACCGTTACTGTCTTTACCAACATGCCCATTTAGATCCCCTCCAATGAATATTAGTTGATCATCTGGAATATCTTGCATTAATTCATCCATCTCCTCCCAAAATTTATCCTTGATTGCTCCATTCAGGACTACTTGAGGAGCATAAGCACTTATAACATTAATAGTGTCATCCTCCAACACTAGCCTTACAGACGCTTACTTTCCCCAATAAATTCATATTCAAAACAGCTTCAGATATACAAAATAGATATTTGTTCTCATTGCATTTTTCTCTCTTTTGCTCTCAGTTTCTTTCCTTCTGCAGATAACCTCAACAGCTAATACTGGTCTTGTATGGCCAGAGGTAGCCCATTACCTTTATTTCTTTAGTTTTTTAATGCTATCACTTCAGATTAATTGTTTTTAGATTGGATGTAGAAAGTTCATCTAGTGTCTTCCCTTTGTGTACAAATCTGTGTTGTTCTCAGATTTGGTCTTTGCCTAACTAAGGTTTCTTCGCTGTCTTCTCTTGAATTAGATATTCAAACTAAGAGACAATATAGAAAACTTGCAAGATTTGTTGACAATCTATTTTCTGTTTGAAGAATCTAGATCTGGAAGCAAATGATGGAAAAGCCTGTCCCAGTTCTTCAAAATGAGATATTCAATCCTAGCTAATTTCCTTCCTGACGTTATGAAGAGATTTGGCAACATCCCACCCATAGTTAGTAGCAGACATTGAATTTCTATCGCACCATAATGTCCATGGATTAACCCACACCTGAATTGTGTTCTGTGATACGGTTTTGTAATACTAGATTCCATCTTCTCCCTTGTCATGGACATTCTATTACCAAAATGATGAACATCCACATATTTGTTTCTTTCATAAATAATCATATATATTTTTATGTTAAACATGTATATGTATGTAATAGTAAGACATCATTTCTTGATTAACCAAAATGTCAGGAGAGTATAATGCATGCATGCCTTCCATGATGCACTGATTTAGATTTTCAATCATGTATAAGAAGACATAGGATACATCAAGGATTTGCGAAATAGGTAAGTACTTTACCTTCACCATGCAGCTTCAATGTCATGTCCACTGCTTCAACATGAGAGAGAGGATATATAATTTGATCTCTCAAGGTTCCTAAGCATGTGTATGGTCGCTGAGGAACATAGAAGATGCCACAACCAGACTCGCTATCTTCATTAACGTGTTGTGATGGTTTGGCAAGTTTTCCACTCACAATGGGCCATAGACCTCTAAGGACTCTGAAAATAGAACTTTTCCCACTTCCGTTTGGTCCTTAAATCATTTGAGATGATGTCAGCTTTAAGTTTTTAGAATGATAAAAATAATGCCGGTGCATCAGATGCAACTTTGCATGACAAGGTAGATAAAGAATCAATTCAATACCCGTGACAAGCAAACTCTTTCCTTGTACTATGTCACATGTCAACTGCCTCGCCAACAATTTCTGTGCAGGTGTAATGATATCAACCTCCACAAATGAAATAGCATCTTTCCCATTACTATCCCTCTCCTCAGGTGGAGATAGTTTATCAGTCAACCAATCCCCTGATTAGCCAACGTCATTAGAATCCAAACAAAATCAAACAAAACATAGAAATGGATTATTTTGAGCATCCATAGATAATTACTGATGCAATAATAAGCATGTGGACAAAGAAAAAGCTGGCTGCACCGCCTTGGGAGCATAATCGCTCAACAATTTACAGATGAGTGTTCATCTAGATGGGCTTTGATCTGTTGAATTAGCAATTTATTTCTAGTTATTATATGCTCGATTTCATTGGACCTAGTGGCTAGTCCCTTTTTGTTCTTTTTGGCTCAATTTTGCTTTGCAGCTTCAATGCTAAGCTAGTTCAGTCAGCTATATGGATCATTTCCTCCATTAAGTTCAGCTTAAGTAATAGAGATACACTCGTTATAATTTAATGGTCTATTTTCACTCATACCAAAAAATTTCTTGATATATTTGCAGCCATTCATCTCATAGCCAAAGAACTTAAAAATTCAAAACCAATAATATCCTTTTCATTTCATTGAAAAGTACAGAAAAAAAGGATGATGATTGTTAGATATCCATCTTAAGCACTGGGGCGCACAAAGAAAGCTCAGCAAAAATGTAAAAGACCAGAGTCGGATAAAAGCATTTTTAGCCAGACCTTCCCTAAGAAAAATGAATGCAAACCTTCTCAAGTGCACAAAATGAAGCAAATACCAGATTTTGACTTCGGAACTTATCACTAACTTTAACAGATTATTGAGTGCATTTTTATAAGAACAAAACAAGCTACTCCTACATAGCCATATTATTCAAATAAATTGTTTGGAAATGTACCATAACTAACTAACGCTAGTTACATTAGTACATCATCCTGACACATACTATATCAAAATGTTTATCAGATCCTAATCAATAAATATCTCTTCTTTGCATTTCACTTTCTAACTTAGCACCAGAGCTAGATAATTTCTTTGAATGGTTTTATTCAGGCAATACACAACCATTTAGTTTCATTTGATCCTGCACTTACTTTTCTTATTGTTTGTATTCTCAGCTTCAAGTATTTTTTTTAATTGCAATTTCAATGATATGCAGTGCTGTTAACTCTTCCTGCGTCTGGAATACAATTAAAAGTATCTTTCTCCCTTTTCTCCCAACTGGGCCCTGACACTGGGTTCAAAAATAATTCTGACGAACTTCTAGAGTAAATAGAATGAAGAATTTACCAGACTGAGCAGCATCTAGAAGCTCTTCCAGCTCCAAAATTCTATTTATACTCCCGGAGAGCTCAAGGAACTTCTTGTGCAGTTCAAGAATGTCTCCAAATGCCAAAAAGCTCTGAGAGACTACAGAGGCTAGGAACCGCAATGCATGTGCCAGCTCACCTGAAAAATATTTAACCGATAATTGGGAGAGAGGTAGAAAGAAAGCTGAAATTCAAGTAAATTATGATCTACTCTCACCTTGAGTTGAAACCTGAGCTCGGTCTCCCTTATGTTCCATGGCATACAACAAGCTCAAACCCCATGTCACATTATGCGGGAGCTGCTTTGTGACAAAATCATCAAGGATACCATATAACCATTTCTTCTTTAGAAGTAACAAAGAATGGTCAAGCAATTCCCTGAATCTTGACTCAATCATCTGCTCAACACAACAAACATATTATGATAAAATATACTGAAAAAAGGTAATATTAGAGTTGAGTACAGAGTAAAAAATATGTCCCAAAGCA
Source organism: Cnidoscolus chayamansa (assembly GCA_948266635.1). Lineage (NCBI taxonomy): Eukaryota > Viridiplantae > Streptophyta > Magnoliopsida > Malpighiales > Euphorbiaceae > Cnidoscolus > Cnidoscolus chayamansa. The sequence goes on from CAOGCB010271580.1 coordinate 4,233, forward strand.
CATTGCAAGATAAATTATCGACACGCACTAGACTCCGAGAGATAGTAAAGCTCCTAAAAGAAATTTTTCTAACCAAAAATCAAGTTCATTACATGTTCAGATGTGATAGTCATAAAGCAAAAGATCATAGCAACATCACAACAAAGTTTTAAACTTTTTGCAAGTCACCAATTTCAAGCCACTTAATAGGTGTTAGAAATTATGGTTTTGGTCTAACAAAAATTCAATTGACTTAAACAACTTATACGCAAAAGGTAAATACTGATGATAATAATTTGAATTATACTCATCTCTGCTGCTTCAAGTTGGCCTCCAGCATTACAAAGTATTGTTTACCAATAAAGATTACTTCCTTTTGATTATTGATATGGAATAAAAGTTGGCATTATTGTAACATGCTCCATACGTTTTTGCTAATTTCCATGTCTGGAATAATGTATTCATGGTTCATGTCCTTCTTCCAACACCCAAAACATCAAGCAACATCACAAATAGAGCACACACACACAGAGACACAAAGACAGCATTTGTCGTGTATTTTCTTGACAAGTACCTTCGCATCAGTTAGTATTTTTCAATATAAGAATAATTATCCACGTAGTTGATATTATGAGATGGGTATTGATTTAAAATGCCTATTACATGCTTAAATGCTTTATTATGTTCATAATAAAAGTTTATTTTCATGTAAGTTATTTTTTTAAGGAAATAAACTATAATAAGAACCAATTATATATACTGTATTCATAATATATATAAAATCAGATCATATAAAATAATTTATGAATTGTAAAGTCGCATGGCTAGTTCTAGTACAAAATAAATATTATGAAACTCAAGTGACTTACAGCTTTTTCTCTTGCGCCACCTCCGAAGAAAGCAACAGACTCTGCATGTGTACGCAGTCTTTCATGCATGAACCTAACATATGCATGACATAATGAGAACAATTTTACAGAAAAATACAACAGTTAATAATTTTATGATCATCATATACATTAAAACATAAATCCTATTTCAAAATTGTAATGCATATATCAACACTACATATACAAGGCGTACTATGTTCAATTACCTAAACATTCCTTCAAGTTGTTGCTCTCGACTTGCAAGATCTCCGAATTCAGGAGTTACAGTTCTCAGAAAACCCAGACCAAGCAGCATGTAAGCATACAATATGGCAACTCCCCTCTGACCTGTTAACAGCTTCATTCTCCAGGTGAACCTTGCAAATTGAAAATTGGAATCATTATTGGCACAAGAAATATGCAGAGTAGTAATCAGAACATTACTTCAGGCCTTTACATTCTACAAATAAGACTTGTGACATAATAATTAAATAAAATTGACCCAAGTACTCACCACAAGATGTCTACTGATGGCTTTACCATTCCAGTTACTAATCCAGACAAGTCTCTGGTCAGCTTTTCAAGATCATCAGTTATTCTTTGATCTGCATCAATATTTTTGCTTGCCATATTGAAGACCTGCAAGAACAGATATTATACATGAAGTGGCTTCTGATGGCTGACACAAGAATTAAGAATACTATATATATATATATATATAGCTTCAACTAATTAAGAACCTTTTTGCATAATAAAAGCACCTAAACTCGATTCCATTTTAAATGCCAACTAATAATGGAAACTGTTATGCATGTATGCTGAGTTCTAAGCACATAACTATTGTGCATTTCAACTGAGAATCTATTCAAGACAATTACCTTGTAAAACGCATTGTTTCTCAAATAGTTCCTTAGTAGATGCTGAGTCAAACGAATCCTCCATCCAAGAGCTAACCTCGCAGTCAAGTGCCTGCCAAGAAGGAACAATTTACAAAGAAAGACAACTGTAGATTACATGTCCTCTTTTTAGATGAATGATGAGCATAAAATTTATTTGCAGAAAAACCACACCAAGATTTAGGGCTAAAAAGTTTGTTATAAGGAATCAATGGGTCATATGGTTGAACCCACAAACCCATTCCTTAGAGAGAACATCATATGAGTAGCCCAACCCTGCTCCAAAGCCTTGAATAAAAAGGAAAATGAGAAAAAGAGGGTCATTGCTCTAATCACTTCAATTCCCACCAGAATATTAAGAAGTGATAGTGGTAATAAAAGTAACGTTGAAGGCTGTTAACTATCCAACCCATAACATACAATTTGTTGAATTGAAAGGTACTCTCCAAGCAAAGAAAACAGAAATCATTTAAAAAGACTTGGTGGCCATTCACTAGGTGGAAATTGAGTTAATTTTCGGGAAAATTTTTCCAGTAAGAGTCGAGACTTCACAAGCAAACAGACTCTTAATTACTACATGAATCAAATATCTAGTGGTAAATAATACTCAGTCACCACTTATGGGAGTAAAAGTGGCTATGGTTAGAGTTTCAATACAAAACAATTGATCACTAGAATTACCTCAACGAAGGTGCAATGAAAGAAGATGCAGCACTTTGAAGAATACTAACACCAATTAATCGAATGAAGGATGCTTTATCCTGCTCCAAAACAAACTTTACAGTGGTGCCTGGGAAAATTAATACACTCAATAAGAACAAAACTATTCCTCAGAACATTAAAGGCATAAAATAAAAACTAATACCATTCAATGAAGCAATCCGATCTGAAACCCATGTTCTTGAGACAACAAGAAGAGTGACTGCAAGTAATTGTGCCCCTTGTTTATCAAGCACAGTTGGTACCTGAAATGAAAGCATTAGAAAAGTGTAGGAAATATTGAGGAAATATTTTATTGGTGTGTTTTGACACGGAAGAAGAGGTCCTATTTATATACATAGGTGATGATTAAATAGGAAGTTAATATCAAAAATCAAGCCCTAGAATTATAACCTAGAATCAAGTCGATTTGGAACTAATTGCTATATATCTAGCTAATTTTATGAGGTAATATAATGTTAACACTCCTCAAGTTGGAGCACAGATGTTAATCATGCTCAACTTATTACAAATGTATTCAACTCGAAGTCCATTCAAAGCTTTAATAAAAATGTCTCCGAATTGTCCTCCAATTCTGATATGTCTTGTGAAGATTTTCTTCTGTTTGATTTTCTCACGAACAAAGTGACGATCAATGTTATATACTCGATTCGTTCATGAAATACCATATTAGAGGCAATATGCATGGCAGCTTGATTAATTATCACGCCACAATTTAGCATGTGATGAAATCTTGAGCCAACTTCTTCTAATGGTTGCTATATCCATACTGCTTCACATACAACTTGTGCTATGGCTTAATACTCAGATTTAACGGGAGACCACATTTTGCTTCTTGCTCTTCCATGACACAAAATTACCTCCGATGAAAACACATCCTATCATGGATCTTTTATCAACTTTTGAACCTGAGCAGTCTGCATCTGTAAAGCATTCGATATACGAATATCCATGATTAATGTATAAGATACCACGTCCTAGAGCTCCTTTCAAGTAGCATAATATATGTCCCAATGCTTCCAAGTGAGCAATGGGCATGAATCGACTTACTACACTCCCTGAATATGTAATGCATGGACGAGTCACTGTCAACTAGTTCAGCTTTCCCACCAATCTTCTATACATCTCAGGATTCGTGAACGTCTCACTACTGTTGTAGTGAGTTGAAGATCCGGAGTCATTGGCGTACTACTAGGCTTAGCATCCAATTTTCATGTTTCTGCCAGCAAATCAAGAACTTATTTGGAACTTTGATGACAAGGAGCACGGTTGAGAACTTAATTAGAGCTCCATTAGTCTTGTTTTAAGCTCCACTTATTTGGCACCGTTATGACAAGGATCCTTGTGGGAACTTAATTAGAGCTCCACTATAAAGTTGCAGGACATTTGACTTCCTAGAAGATGGCTGTTTTCAAAACTTCTAGATTCTACAGAAAGTTTTAGAATTTTATAAGTCTAGATTTAGAGTCCTCGGGGATTTACTTTTCAGATTACTTAAAAGGTTAAGATTTACCTCAAAGTCCAAAATCTGTAAAAGAATAAGGATTAACTTTTTGAGTCAATAAATACATAAGAAATGTTGTTTGATTGTTTTTTTTTATCAACAACAATTCCTGCAATTTTGCTCATTTAGTTGTTTGATACAATTCTACTCAAGTGTTACATAGCGATGCCTAATGATGCAAGTGAGAAGCCTAAACTATTGTATTGCTCACTTGCCTAATTTTGTCCTGCAAACAGCCCTAAAACCATACTTCTCGTACTACTTTCACTTTCCAAGCTCACGACTTTCTAAACCTGCACTGTCCAATAACTGCCTGCTTCAAACATTAACAAAACCTCAAATATTTCAGCCTTAACCCTCAGAACCAGCAGGCAGGCTATCCTGAATCAAATATATATATATGCAGTTAGTTTAAATTATTAAGCCAACAGAACTCTTAGATTTTGCACAACAGGCTGGCAAAACAAGAGATACTGCAATCACCATATGTAGGCATGTCTTGAGTACAAACCTAGTCCAAAATGATAATACCAACAATATGAAGTCAAAGCATCCAAGACTTAGAATATCAAATTGAAAATTATTCACTAGTATAGCATTGAAAATTATTATAACCCATTAATTAGCCACACAATCTAGAACACGAAACTTAGAATATCATTTAACTTTTTTAGCCAAAGACCTAAGGCTATCCATCAATGCACAAGAGATTGAAAGAATTACCAGTAGGCAGCCTCACATTTCTTAGATATTCTAATTCCTTCTAGAAATGATGACAATCTACAGAGACTTGTTGTGAGGTGTGCCCACAACTTGATCTGTCTGACATTAAAATAAAGTTCCATATTGCTAGAGCAGTAAACTACACAAATGGATGATAAAAATTAACTTCATGATCTGAGTTGACCAACTTGAATTTCTACAACACTCTAGCCGTTCTTCTAGATGCAATTTGCCAGTAGAAGGGAATTCAAAGCAGCCAAATAATAATTTTCTCCCAATCTTTCTACAAGACCAAACCCACTCACCCTTTTAGCCCATGCCGTGTGTATATTAGTCATGAAAATCAAATATTAGCTGTATAATACAGCAGATCCCCACCCCCACCCCCGATATGTCTTTCCCCTCTCTCTAGCTCTGTGCTTCGAGATAGGAAGCCAAAGACTAAAAGAATCACCCAGAGCTCTACTGTCAACAATCGAGAAGGAAAACATAAAATTGAAATCCAAGAACACACCCACCTCTCTTCTCAACACATACATGCCCCTCCCCATCTATCTCTCTCTGTTTTCCAGAATGGTAGAATCTGCAGGCATCACTCAGGGAACTTTCTTTACTATCAACGAGACAAATATATTTTTTACCTACAGCGTTTTTGTTTGGAAATGAATGGACTGCCAAGTCTTGTCAATCGCAATAAAGACGCAAAGGATTTAAAGTTCCATAGAAAATATCAAATAGCCAACAACGTGAAAGAAGACCCTTTAGCAAGTAGCAACACCAAGATTAACTTCATGGCACATTATACAAACATAATCAAATTTTCATGGTAAGCATCTATGGCATCAGCCGTTTGCATAAACTCATTGTGAATGAAGGAAAAAAAAAAAAAGAAAACAAACCAGTATTTTAGAAATGGCAGCTATTCGCAATGCCAATGCCCGTGGAGCACTTTGGAGCTGTGGAACAATTGGCAATTGACGAGCAGGGTATGCACTGTTTGCCACTATCACCTCTGAAATATATGATTGTGCCTTTGAATTTGAGAATGCAGAATCCTAGATAAAGGTTACATAGTGAATTATACCCAATGAAACACAAGAATCCATTAAAAAGAAAGAAAGAAGTTTTAGGATAAAGGTCACCTTATCAGATGTGGAAAATGCACGTTGAACTACCATCGCATCATTTTTGCGTTCTGTCTCAATAGCGGTTGTTTCACTGGTCCCAGATTCAGTCAGGGCAGCAGAATCCTTCCTGAAGTCTCAATGATTTAGTACACACATACCCTTCTTACTCTAGAAAAACACAAACACACAATAAAGATCTAACACGCTCAACATCGAACCTTTTGTAACTAACTTGCGAGCCCCCTTCTCCATCCAAGGACAAAACAACATCATGAAATGCAACTAGAGCTGGGCGATGTGATATGGTTATGCATGAAGTTCCCATAGCTCGAACTTTAGCACAAAACCGTTCCTCCATGTCAGTAGTTACGGCACTCGTGCACTCATCAAGAATTGCAAATTTAGGCTTGTGGTAGAACAGTCTGGCCATGCCTAATCTTTGTTGCTCACCTAGAGACAATTCCTCACCCCAATTTACCTCCTGCTCAGGTGGGTAACGGTCTAACAAATACTGAAGGTCAACCTACACAGTGGACAACCAAATTCCAGCCCATAAATTTTAACAGAATAATGTACTAATGTTGCAGGTGAACAAGCAATAATCTCTGCATTTCAGAGAAAAAGGCCAACAAAAGAAGTATAAGACAAGATACTTGCATTTTTCAAGAGCTCCTCCATTCCACTCCGTGTGAGTGGTTCAACCTCCTGCTCTGCAGTGAGAGGATAAATTAACTGATCACGAAGTGTGCCTACAGCTGTATATGGCCTTTGCGGCACATAAAAGATCTCCTTATTAAGATCAGAACCAACACCAGGTTTCACAATGTGGCCTGACACCAAAGGCCAAAGGCCACCTAGAACTCGGAAAAGTGAGCTCTTACCACTACCATTTGGACCTTCAGCAAAAATAACAAAAACTGTCAACAAAGCTAATGAACAAATAAAAACAAGCATGTTCATTAAATGGCAATTAAGCTGAAAACATCAAAACTAAGTAATATAAGCTACTCATACATGAAAACAAGATATCACAAGCAAAAATAAATAAATAATACAAGATTGCTTAAAAGCTAAATTTGTTTCCAGAACTCATAACAGGTCAGCACCAGGGTATGAACAAAAAAAAAGGTTGCCAATCAATTAGGATCCCAATAAAACAATGTTTCAGGATCATGCACCCTTCTACAGGTAAAACTACAACATCCACCAGTTGACCATGCAATAACACTTTGTCTTCTACCTAACAGACACATGCAGGCAGTAATAGACATTATTTGCAGAACAAGTCCATGATGAAAAACAATAAGAAGCACGACGAAGAGAACTCCATCCATAGTAAACAAACGAATCCATATACAATCCCCTGCTAAACTGATGAAATATGGAAACAAATGCAGAATGTAATTATATTTTCAACATAAACACACCACTGAGAAAACATGCAAATTGTTTAACAATTGGAAAAAAACTACGAGTTTTTAAAACTACCACTAGTTCATCTGTTAAATTCCAACTCCATGCTGATATAATCTTGCCACTTACTTTATGTAAAGTGTTTTTAGAAAACAAAATTGAATAGTTCCAAAATGTTAGTGAAACCACAAAATAAAGTGAAATCTATGATACTTTCCCCTTTCCCTTTCCCTTTCCCTTTCCCTGGATCATCAAGATTGACCCAGAGGGCATGAGCATTTAACCATTTTTTGTCACTTCATTTTCTGTTGCCTATTTCCTTTCAGGATATTAGGAAGCTACATTATACTAGTACCACATTTAAATGGGTGAAAGGTACAATCACCCTATTTGCCAAGATAAAAATACTAAAAAAATTCTACTATCCCAAGGCTCTTCATATCCTTTGTTTTCCCATAAAACTCTATTTGGAAGATAGCCTTTTAATAATTAATCCAACACAGAATGTGTAACCACCAGAGTTTCCAGCACTGGAGATCATTAATGTCATAATGTGACAGCATAGAAATAGTCCAACATATATTTACCAAAGTTTTCAAACCCAGCCAGCTGTTCAAACCAGTAAAACTGAAGGATCACAGGTTAAAAATTCAGCTGGAATTGAACCAGAATTATTAGATATATATTAACATGGAATAAATAAATTAGGAGTATTTTATTAAAAAATACAATTAAATTAAAATATGTAAACAACAATATAACATTTAATAAACTAGTAGACTGAATATAATCATTTTTTTAATATAAAAAACTTTTCTAACAAATAATCTGAAATTTTAAATAATAAAATTTTACGACAAAAAATAATTGAAGTTAAAATAAATTTTTACAACAAACAAATTTATGATAATGAAAATAAAATTAAAGCAGTTCCACATATTGCATGCCTTATGTTTACACAAATGTTAACTTTGATTTTTAAAAAGCAAAATCAAGTTAGGTTCATACTAAAGAAGATATATGAAATATATGGAGAGAATTTAACCAAAATGGC
>CAOGCB010271609.1:0-10019 GCA_948266635.1 Cnidoscolus chayamansa
ATTAGAGAATTTAAAATTAAAGGATTATTTCGAGCTATTTGAAGGAATTTGTCATTATTTAATTATAATATTTTAAAAAATTAAAATTATTAAGAAATTTATTTATTTTTACTTAGTTCTCGAGAAATAAAAAAGTCGTCCGTTGCTTCCTTATTTGGGAGAAACAAGAAGAACAAAAGGCCGATTGGCTAAAATGTGGAATGCCACCCAAAAGATGGGCTTTTGCCTTTGCATCAAACCATGAACAACAGAATTGGTCCACACAAAGCTTCATGGGTTTCTATCTGCTGCAATGGAAAGTGACTAACATTGATGGAAAATCGAAAATCCAGTCCACTTTATCTATCCATCGTCCATTGATTCAACTAGCCTTTTAGTACTTTGTTCCTCTTCCTTTCTTTATTTTTTCTTCTTAATTTGCTCTTGCCCCTGCTCCCTTCTTTATTCTCAGCTTTGCCTGCATAACCTTTTTTGGTTCTTAGATTCTCCACCTTTGAGGCTCTCTTTCTCCCTCTCTTGCTCTTCAATCAGATCCCAACTAAAGTTTTCAGGGAAATTGTACTGAACCATCCATGACGCTTGGCTCAGGAGGATCCAGTGTCGTGGGTGAGTGATTCGATTGTATACCACCATACCCTTTTTGGGTTTTTCTTATACCGACTATGATCTTCTGGTTTTTGTTTGTTATCTCGTAAAATCTGTGTCTGGGTTTGGTTGGTTTTATCCGTTTGATGTTCATCTGATGTGGGATTGTGTTGATGTTTCCTTTTTGCCTTGTGGTTTTCTGTTCGGTTCTATAATGGAACCTATCAGGAGCTAATTTTTGAAGTGTTTAATACGGTGCAAGTTCAAACAAATTTGTTTATTTATTTATTATTTTTAAATCAATTGCATGCAGTTTAACTTATATTCCTGGTGCATTTATCCGGTTGATTTATGTGATGAAGCTGTTCTTAGATTATCTTATGGTGTACTCTGTTGATTCATTTTCTGCTGGGAATATCTATCTAAGAGTTGCTTGTTGGTAAACAAATTGCTTGAATATTTAGCTAAGAGTTGATTATTGGTAAATAAATTGGTATCTCCGACCACTTCAACAAATGTTTTCAGGCCTTATTCTTTGATGGTTAGAAATCGATAGCTTGTGTCGAATTATGTTATGTTTCTGGTGTTGTCAAATAATGCCATGGATGCTGTTTTTATCATTTTTTTTTCATTTCATTTGACATGGTTCCAGGAAAATAATGTAAACATATATAAGGGCTAGGTGAAACTATAGGATATGGGAGTCTTGCTATTTAGCAGCTGCTCGACTCGACCACTCCTGTCCCTGGCGTATGATATTCGAATGAAATAACTTGGTTAGCTATTTGTTTGCTAGAGTAGAAAAACACCATCTTCACATGCGCGCCCATTTGCTGATGTACATGATTTTCTGCACATCTACCTACCATACGTGGACTAAAGTTTGTATCATCTTAGTTACTGCTTTATTGTATTCATAGGATATGGATAATGCCAACTGATACGGGTGTTTTTTATTTATCTATGTCTACAGTAAATATGATTGCTTAAAATTAATTTGCTGAAGTTACAGGTTTGTCTTACTAAAAGAGTTTTTCTTTTTTCTTTCTGGGAGTTGCTTACTGTACTCAATTTTTATGTCTTTAATTAATTCAAGATTGGAGGTTTGGGACTTGGGGCAGATAATGAAACATTGGAATGAGACATACCAGTGAAATCTCACAGAGCCTAAATTTCAGACACGTGTATATACTGCGTGATAGTTTCTTAAAGGGATTTTAGATGGGTTTGATCAAAGAAGATTGATTAGGTTTTCTCAGAGAGGGTTCTTGAATGTGTTTATAAATAGGTATTTATGAAGGCTAAGGATTAGAGTAAATGCGAAAGAATGAGGAAGAAGATGATGAATAGTTCAGAATTGAATGTCCTCCCTCTTTCCTTGTACCCCCTTTCTTATTTTCTAATTTTGGACTTAAATCATCATTACTTCTTTCTTCTGTAAGTAGAAATTCCCCCAATGGCTTCCCTGACATTGACTCGCCATTTTCTTTTATTTGGAGAAGTTCTAGAAGAAGTTTGTTATTTGGAAGAATGAGCTGGAAAGTAGCTAATATTTCAATTAAAAGAATATTGTTATTCTGTTATGATATCATCTGATTATATATCATGAGGAACAATAGGGTACATATTTATGAATAGAATGCAATCATTTTTCTCATCATCCTCTCTTCTCCTCTCCTTCACTCTTCTAATCTCCTAACCTCTACTCTGCTTCTCAGTTACACTGGTATCCTACACTGGTATCAGAGCATAGGTTCTGCTCCTGTGGGACAATTTTTTTTTATTTTATCATCAATTGAAGATGAGCCGAAGCACGTAACCCAACACCATCAGTTGACGACCCAGAAGCGATTTCGATGGAGGAACAAATATTGGCACTCGGTCAACGGATGGAGATGATGAACTCTGATTATAATGCCCGGTTTGAGACGTTCCAAACGGAACAACAACGTCTCCATGAGCAGGTCAGCAGTGAGCAGCAGCGAATGCATGACCAATCAAGGCATGAACATATTAAGATTAGCAATCAGTTGAACCAGCTGCTGCAGATGCTACAAGGAGGTGATAAGGACAAGGAGACAGCACAGGTAGACCCCACTCCCTCTTTAACCCCTGTTGATTCTCGAGGGATCCTGCCTCTAACTCGCGAATATGGAGTGGGCAAAGCGATCCATATAGAAGTGCAAGGGCGTTGGTATTTCAATAGGCTGTTATCGAAAATGGATTTACCAGTGTTTGATGGGCGAGATTCCGACAGTTGGCTCCAGAAATGTGGTAAATATTTTGAGATCTATGAAGTTCCCAATGATAAGAGGGTGATTTGGCAAGTTTATACTTGATTGAGCAAGCAGAATATTGGTTCACCGGATGGAAGAAAGGCAATGCAAACGGTATATGGGAGGAATTTTCGACAGCCATTTCTACTCGCTTTAGAGAATCGGTAGTGAAGGACGTGGTGATTCAGTTTAAGGAGCTTCGACAGAATGGAACGGTGGCCGACTATCAAGGTGAATTTGAAAAGATTAAGTGTCGTATGGAGCAACTTAATCCATTATTTACTGAAGTGTATTTTGTTAGTAGCTTTATCGGTGGCCTGAGAGTGATATTGCAACAACAGTGAGAATGTTCAGACCCACTACAGTCCTCGAAGCCTCTGAACAAACCAAACTACAAGAATTGTTGTTGCAAATCCAACAGATTAATAGCCATCAGCCCAAACCAACTACTAATTTCTTTTCCCCCAAGCCCATTTACAACACAGGACCTAAAACACATCACACTTCATCTCACCCAACCTCACATTCCCATCAACCCGTTCTATCTCCCAAACCCATTTCCTCATACAACCCAAAATCCAATCCATCATACAACCTACAACCCAATCCACCCACCAATAAACCGATGACCTCTCAACCCAAATCAACCCTACCCACTCTTCTGTATACTACCCCATCTGCTCCAAATGGTCGACGCAACTCTACCAGTTGCTTCAAATGTGGTGATCGTTATTTCCCAGGGCATCGCTGTGCTCCCAAGCAACTAATGGCAGTTGCAATAGAAGATGAGATTGAGATCGAAGAAGAAGAAGGTCGGCTTCATTGTTCGGAATTGGATGAGCACGACACGGAAGAAAATTTTGCTCCAGCGTTATCAAAGAATGCTATGAGCGGTAGCGTTAGCGACAATACATTGAAATTGAAGGGGCACTTGAAGGGAAAACCCGTGATGGTTTTGATCGATAGTGGCAGTACCTATAGCTTTGTTGATTCAAAACTGGTGAAGGATTTGAAGGTTCCAATGGTATCCGTTCCTCCTGTAACGGTCACAATAGCTAACGGCAGGAAACTCATTGTAGACAGGAAATTGCCTCAAGCTGTTTGGGTTATGCAGGGTCGATCATTTCAGTTTGATTTTAGGGTCCTTGAGCTGGGTGATTATGACATCATCTTAGGGGTTGATTGGATGAACCAGCACTCACCTCTCACATTTGATTTCGATAAAAACACGCTCACTATCTTCTGTGATTCAAAGCAGCTGGTTCTTAAAGGGCTAACCAAACACGGAAATCTAAAATTAATGAGTGCGAAGTCTCTGCTGAAATTGGTGAAGAATGGATGGAAAGGTATCTCCTGCAAACTCTTTGTAATTGTAGTGGATAATTCAAGTGAGAAGCGTGAAGTTACTCCATCAGACATACCCAAGATACTTAATGGAGGCTTTGTCGAATACACACTTACTTAGTTTAGCATACAAGGAGTTATAGCTAACGGGGGTTTCTACTGATCCCAAAAAGGTTCATGCAATTAATCATTGGCCTACACCAAAAAATATCAAAGGTGTGCGAGGATTTTTGGGGCTAGCCCGTTATTACAGACGATTTATCAGAGGATTTGGGGTTATTAGCAAACCATTAATCGAGTTGTTGAAAAAAGATCAATGGCAATGAATGCAGAGGTGGATGTCGCTTTTCACAAGTTGAAAGAGTTGTTAGCTATGGCTCTGGTATTAGCTCTACCTCGATTTGATGTCCCTTTGTGTTAGAATGTGATGCCAATAATCTGGAATTGGGGTTGTGTTACTTCGGCAGGACAAACCATTGCCTTTTTTGTCCAAACCATTGCGGTTGAGGAACAGTCAATTGTCGGCTTATGAACGCAAGCTACTTGCCATCATATTAGTTGTATCTAAATGGCGGCATTATCTTGAATTGAGCCACTTTGTCATCAAAACTGACCATCAAAGCATCAAATATCTATTGGAACAGTGGTTGCATACATTGTTACAACAAAAAGGAGTAGTGAAATTACTAGGGCTTGACTATTCAATTCAGTACAAAAAGGGCGTGGAGAATCGCGTGGCGGATGCCTTGTCACGACAATGGGAAGGTGCTGCCATCCACCAACTTAGTTTGTCATCAACTTCCCCTTCATGGTTACAAGAGGTTCTCACTTCCTATGGTAAGGATGAGCTGGTTTCCCAAATAACTACTTCTTTGCTCTTACAAACTGAGTTCCAGTCGTGGCCAATCCATGGAGGAGTGTTAAAACATAATGGCAGAATATATGTGGGGGTTTCTTCTACTTTCCGACAGAAGATAATTAGTGAATGCCATAATAGTCCAATTGGAGGACATTCGGGAATAGTAGCCACAGTTCAGCGCATTCGAAAATACTTTTACTGGCCGGGTATTCGTCGTATAGTAACAAAGTGGATTCACGCTTGTGATGTCTGTCAACATTGCAAGGTTGAACATTGTGCTTCCCCTGGTCTTCTCCAGCCTCTACCCGTTCCATCCCAGGCTTGGCAACACATATTTATGGACTTTGTCGAGAAATTACCTCGGTCCATGGGTTATGACACGATCTGGGTAGTTATTGACAGATTCACAAAGTTTGGGCATTTTCTTCCATTGAAGCACACATTTTTGGCAGCCTCCTTGGTTGAAATCTATTTCAATCAGCTGTTCAAATTGTATGGAACCCCGATTAGTATTGTTTCGGACAGGGACAAAATTTTCACAAGTATTTTTTGGAAGGAATTAATGAAGAAACTAGGTACTCAACTTCATTTCAGTTCAGCTTATCATCCTCAGTCCGACGGCCAAAATGAGAGGCTGAACCAATGTTTAGAATCATATCTTCGTTGTATGACTTTTCACAAACCCAAGGCTTGGTACAAATGGTTGGGATTAGTTCAGTATTGGTACAAACACTAGTTATCACACCTCCATCAAAATGTCCCCGTTTGTTGATCCTCCCTTCCATAGCATTCATTCGGTTGAGTCTCCGGTTGCAGCTGTTTTGTTATTGGAAAGGGAGGAGATGAATGTCTATCTGCAAAACCAACTTGCTGCCACAAGGAACAAGGTGAAACAGTGGGCCGATAAGAAATGGACAACCAGGGAATTTCAAGTCTCTTATCGGGTTTATTTAAAATTACAGCCTTATTGGCAGAAATCATTGGGACCAAGAACTTCTATGAAGCTATCTCCGCGCTTCTTTGGTCCTTTCCAAATCACTGAAAAGATTGGGGAAGTAGCCTATAGGCTCTCCTTGCCTGCAGGGAGTGCCATTCATCCAGTATTCCATGTTTCGCTACTCAAGAAATCTGTCAAACCTCCTCCCTCTGCCCTCCAGACACTCCCTAATCTGCGAGATGGACACTTCGAAGTCATTCCGGAGAAAGTAGTTAACACAAGAACAAGTTATCTAGGAGACAAGGTGGTTCCCCAACTTCTCATTAAATGGCAACACTATCCATCAGTGGACTCCACTTGGGAAGATGCCACATTTATTGCTCAGCAATTTCCAACATTTTATCATTCTCGGGGACAAGAATGTGCTGAAGGGGAGGGAATTGTCACATACTATCGCAAGAATAAAAAGAAGTTCTAGAAGAAGTTTGTTATTTGGAGGAATGAGCTGGAAAGTAGCTAATATTTCAATTAAAAGAATATTGTTATTTTGTTATGATATCATCTGATTATATATCATGAGAAACAGTAGGGTACATATTCATGAATAGAATGCAATCATTTTTCTCATCATCCTCTCTTCTCCTCTCCTTCACTCTTCTAATCTCCTAACCTCTACTATGCTTCTCAGTTACATTGGTATCCTACAGAGACACTCAAC
The DNA here is from genome assembly GCA_948266635.1 of Cnidoscolus chayamansa. Classification (NCBI taxonomy): domain Eukaryota; kingdom Viridiplantae; phylum Streptophyta; class Magnoliopsida; order Malpighiales; family Euphorbiaceae; genus Cnidoscolus; species Cnidoscolus chayamansa. Next base: position 6,720 of record CAOGCB010271609.1, read on the forward strand.
ACATTAATGGTGGATTGACATTTGTTTAATGCTCCTCTGTATATAAATGAGCAGTTCAATATGACTTGTAGACCAAGTCACCCAATCTCGCATTTTGGGGCTTTTCTTTATAATGGGCCTTGTGAATGAATTAGGATCGGGATTCTTCAGTATCCGTTTCTAACCCAGTCCAGCACAATAGAATTTTGACCAGTCTATTGAAAGACATGTTTAGACACATTGTGATCTCACGTTATGATTTAACTTGTGATGTATAGGGTTGCAAAATATCTTTGCTAGAAATGATGAGAAGCAATTATTGCTCAATTCCGACTAGTTAAGTCTCATTAAGGTTGCCATAGTGAACTACTGAAAAATTCTTTATTTGTTACTGGTATGAAACTATGAGCATCTTTTTTTTTTCCAATAAACTGGGAAAATTATGACTTGATACAATGAATTGTTGTGTCTTGAGCTGCTATGTTGAGGACAGTGGGGATGTCCTGGCATACAATTGCTAAAGCTGATTTCTATGTGTTTAATCTTTCATATGTGAAGCAGGGGATGCCTTAATATTGCAGAGTGAGAAGTTTAGTATATTTTTTATTAAACAAGGGAGTTCATGTTCTCTTTGAGAAGAACTCTAATAGTTAAATGACTTCATGGAGTATGGATTTGTTCGGTACTTGAAGAGTTGAAGTCTTTTTGGGGACTTTTTGTCCGGTTAAACTTGCAGAATCATATGTGACACTGACTGTTTGAGTTTATGAGCAGTGCCTCGGAACTTCAGATTGCTTGAGGAACTTGAACGGGGTGAAAAAGGTATTGGGGATGGAACTGTAAGCTATGGAATGGATGATGGAGATGACATCTACATGCGTTCCTGGACTGGCACAATTATTGGCCCTCACAATGTAATTCCTCTTTCTATCTCATCTCTCCCTCTCTCTCTCTTTTCTGTGTGTGCTTGTGCAATGGCTATTACTAAACAATCCCACAAGATGAAACATGTATGCTCATGCATTTAGATACAAAATGCATTTATCATTTGATTTGATTCATTGACGTTTGAAATTGGCTTGTGGTCAAAGATAGCAAAGACATGTTGCATTTGGATGGTGATATTTTTAATGTGTCCTTGTTTATTCAGATTTGAGTTCTAGTCTTTAAATCCATGGAGCATATAAAGCTCTTCTTTTGTTGGTGATTTTATGTACTTCAGGTTCAGGATGAAAAGTATCACTCTTTGTATCTTGTGTTTGGGCTTCTTACAAATTACATATGATTACAGTTCAACAAATTTACCTCTTTTCATGTCAGACTGTACATGAAGGTCGAATTTATCAGTTGAAGCTGTTTTGTGATAAAGATTATCCAGAAAAGCCACCAAGTGTTCGATTTCATTCACGGATCAACATGACATGTGTTAACCATGAAACTGGAGTGGTATGGCTCATATTCAAGATCTTCAATTATGGTTTATGTCATAATGTTATCCGACTTCATTGTATTGAGTTGTACACATATGTACTTTATTGTGTTTTATTTCTTATTATCTGATGAACAGAAGTGCTGCTTTGTTTGTTAACTCTACACTCGGTGGAGTATTGTTACTGTTGCATTTTATGCAGCACTACTGTTGTTATATCAGGGGAGATCTAGACACCATTTGGCTGCCTTGATAACTGAAGAAGAACTTTGCAGTGGCCATTGCTGTTTAGTTTTATATCACATTACTGTTGTAAACTTGTAATAATAATAATGGATCTAGTCCGTGTGCCTGTTTTATCGATTTGGGATTGAACTAAAATACACGTTTATAAGAATTCTAGATGTCCATTTGCTAACTTGTTAACATCTGTTTGCTGCAGGTGGAACCAAAGAAGTTTGGACTTCTTGCAAATTGGCAGCGGGAGTACACTATGGAGGATATACTGACACAGCTGAAGAAAGAGATGGCAGCTACACACAACCGGAAGCTAGTCCAACCTCCTGAGGGTACCTACTTCTAGCTATCGAAGTCACATAGATATATATATATATTATATTGCTTTTGCAATATGCAATATGTAGTTTGTACTCCTGTGTTGATTGGGTGAAGTTTGGAACATACAGGGGAATGCCCAAAAAAAGCTTCTCCAGTTACCTCTCTTCATTGTCATTTTGTTTTCTTTTATGAAACTCTGTTCAAGGGATGCTGTTTGATTAATGGGATTTATCCGTGTGTCTAATGTTAAAAATTTCCATGAAGTAGTGTTTGAAGTTGTAGCCTTCCTGTACATGAAATTTGTCCGTCTATTCACTTCTTTGCTTCTGTTCTTTAATGCATCTCTGGTAATTGAATAAGCAGGATGGTGGTCTTGTTTATTCTAGCACCATTCTGCTGGAACTTTATTCCAGTTAGTTCCTGCAATCCATACAGCTTGTATGATATCTGTGAAGGGCTAAATTCTTCAGAAGTGTTTGAATCCCCACATCAGTTTGGTATTAAAACTATATAATCCTATACAAGACCTAAATCGGTGATTTGGGAATTTGCATTGTTGTATTTCAATCTCGTTGAAAGATTAAAAATTGTTTTACACAAATGGAATGTAAAATTGAGATATTAATTTAGGTTGGTTGCTCCCAATTCTATTATATTTTTTCATTAATTAAAATATATTATCTTTAAAAAATCTTTATATTATTAAATTTATTTATTTTTTTAAATTTTGAATTCGAGCATCTTCATTTATTATTTAAGAAATATAATAAAATATAACAAATTAAAGGTCTTCGCAAAGGGAATAAAGTTCCACTTCAAGATGCCGATATTCCGGTTTGGTTTGCGTCTTTGCTTTTTAAAAGGCTATAGTAATAAACTAATAATAGAATTAATAAATTAATCAATTCATTCCAAACTAATGGTTTTCATTTTCTTTTTAATATCTCAAAAATAATTAATTTAAAATATTTTTTGAAATTTCCACAATACCCTTATAACCTATTAAAACAATTAATTAATTAATTAATTAAAAAAAATAAAATTTCAGATGGAGAAAGTATTTAGATACTAATTAAATGTCATTAGTCGACTAAGCAAAAATTAATTTAAATTTAAATTTTTATAGAGTTCCATCGCATTAATCGAAAATACTCATTGGCTTGTACGGTGCGTTTAACGAGCTGTTTCGAACAACCGACTTCGTCGCTCTTTAAAGAACCTTCCACGTCGCCTTACTCCCTCTGCATCATCGCCTTTTTATAAGCGAATTTTGATCTGCAATTTCAAACCCGTGTTCGGAAACTGATCACCACTATGTCTTACGCCGATAAAGT
>CAOGCB010271668.1:0-11875 GCA_948266635.1 Cnidoscolus chayamansa
CACGAGCTTCCTACACTCAGACCCAATGTGGAGGACTGGAGCACCGACACCTGGGAGCATCAGAATACATCTGGGTCCCACGTCGCTTCCCCTGAAGAAAAAACTAACTGGCTCACGCGCCATAGGATTGCCGTCGGCGTGGCTCGTGGACTCGCCTACCTTCACCATGCTGGCTCTACTCACGGCCACCTCGTTGCATCCAACATTCTCCTCTCTGATACCCTCGAGCCAAGAGTAGCTGATTTTGGCCTCCGAAATGTATGTCCGAAAAAGAACAATATCGGAGCAGATAACGAAGACAGCGGTGTTGAGTTTGACGTATACTGTTTCGGGGTGGTTCTGATTGAGTTATTGATGGGTAAACAAGGGAACCAAGAGAGTGTTGGATGGGTGAGAAGGTTAGTGAGAGAAGGGAGAGGAGCAGACGCTCTTGACTCAAGATTAGGAGTGGATGATGATGACTCAGTGAGACAGATGGTTGAGTGCCTCCGAGTTGGGTATCTTTGTACGGCGGAATTGCCTGGTAAGAGGCCAACCATGCAACAGGTTCTGGGTTTGCTAAAGGACATCCATCCATAGACAAAATGGATTTCAGTGAGTCACCCGAGTCAAGTTTTCTACATGCGGACAGTGGACAATGCCTGGTTTTGGTTGGAATTGGTGCGAGTTCAAGCATTGGAAATTAATTTAATTTTGTTAGGAGACCATATCTTGTTGTCTCTCTCTGAAGAAATTTTCTACTAAAAAATGGATGTGTATAGACAAGGTATTAAAGGGGAAAAAAAAAAAAGTCCAAATTCCAAAAGAAAAAGCCAAAAAGAAAAAGAAAAAAAGGGGACAAAAGGATGTGGGGTATGGTGTGGTGATTTGGCAGAACAGATAAGCCAGAGAATCCCACTTCTTTATTTTTTATTTTTCTTTTTCTTTCCATCTCCAACTAGTTATCATCTCATCTCTAAGCTTTATCAGTTGTATTCTTCTTTTGGGTTTGCTTTATTTCTTTAATATTAAGAGAGAGAGAGAGAGAGAGAGAGAGAGAGAGAGAGGGAGAGGAGCATGTCATTTTCTTATTTTTCATGCTTGGGCTGCCATGGCCACGGGTTAGTGGCAAGCATACTCGAGGCTTGTCTTTGGATTCCTTTACCTTTGCGCACTAAGTTGGCAAATGGTGTAAGTTCCAACTTTAACACGCTAATGCAAGTTCACGTTGTCAAATTTTGTAGGCTTACTTTGTTGTCTATGCTTCCCATCCACTTCATATAATTTTAATATTATTGCAATTTTTCTTACTTTAGAGCCTTCATTGTTTGAATATGTTTCTTGTTTTTTTCCTCGATCATATAGCAAGAAAAGAGTAAAGGAGTTTCTATTGCATAGGATCCGAGATGTGCATGGGAGAAGACTCAAGTCCCAAGTCTTCATTAATCCTAGCTATAGAAAAAATGTCATTATCAACTTTTTATATATGGATTATTAGCATATAGTAGACTTTTCCTATGGAAGTCATTCTCAGAGAGAAAGAACACGAATGACCCTCCAATACTTTTGCACAGACTCATCATCACATGATACATATCCTCTAAAGTTAAGACAAATCAAAAAGTTGAATGGAAACCCACGCTACGAGACATGTAATCAAAGCTTCAAGAACCCAAAAGCAAAAGAAGCTTCAATGGGAAGAATTCTTCGCATCTCTATCTCGGTAACAGTTAAAGGAGAGACTCTATTTGATGACGATGGATATACAAAAACCTGCCATGCCCTGTGCAACTTTTCCTTTCTTTTTTCACAAGTTGATACTTGGAATAATTCAAACTCATAATCTAATTATAGTTTTTGCATACAACTTTCTTAACAATGAATCAGAAAGATTGTAGCTTTAATTTGGTGAATTACTAACTCTGAAGTTCCCATCATTTGGGTTTGAAATATCTAAATCTTTCATTGGAAGGTTGGAAATTAAATGAGCAATGAATGACTTGGTGGTTTTAAGTCTATGTTAGGAGAACCAACTTGCTTCTGTACCTGAAACTGTTAGTTGCACAAGTGTATTATAAATATATGCTTCAAAGTCATCAGTTTTGATTATTGATTGATGTTGTGCTGTCTAAATCAGATCTTTCTTCAAAGATCATTTCTGGGTGGGCCTGAAAGGATGGGCTGAGATGTTATAAGCTCATATAGTTACTTTATTTTGGGCTGAATTTGGCCCAAATCCAAATTCTCAACCCAACTGGAACCTCGAATTCCTGAAACCCGCCGAATCTCATTCTCCGCCATTCGCAATATCAGCTTATACTTCGTTTCTGGCCGCGCGGGGTTAGCTCAGTGTTAAGCAAGTGCAGAGTTGTTACAAGCTTATACTTCGTTCCGTTCAAAAATCTCCCCCCAAATTTATTGCAGCGATCAACGTATCGAAGCGAAGCAGAAACCTGCAATCCTGACAATTTTAATTTTCTTTTTGGGGGGCGAAAATTAACCGGAGTTTGATTTTTTAAATCGTAACCCTAACCCTAACTTACTTTCATATTTCATGGCGTCGAGGAAGAAGCAATCAGAAGGAATCGCTTTACTCTCCATGTACAATGATGAAGATGATGAAGATATGGAAGATCTCGATGACGACCAGCAACATGAAGAACAGGAACAAGAAGAAGAAAACGAGCTGCTGCAAGATCAGAACGATTATAGAGAATCAAACGATATGGGACTTGATTCAGTTAACGATGCAATGGTTACTGATGTATTGCCTGACGAAATGTCTGAACGTTTGGAAACGTTACTATCTCATGAAATGAATAATACCGTTATTCAGTTACAAGATCAAGAAAATGAAGGTACTACTAATCTTAATGAAGAAGATGTAAATGCATTAGATAAATTTCTTCCACCGCCACCAAAAGACAAGTGCCCAGAGGAGCTACAAGTGAGTTCCTTTCCTTTGTCATCTATCTGTTTCTTTCAGGAAAATTCCACCTTTGGTGTTCTGATATATCTTCCTCACTGTAACTTTGCTTTGTCTATTGTAGTTTTTACTATGCCTAATTCTCTGAAACTGCCTTGATTGAGCAATGAAGTGTTACTTCAATTGTAAAATTTACTTAAGTGATTTAGTTGTTTGCCAAATTGAAGTTGAGATCAACGGACATTGCCAGGCCTCAATAACTAAGCTTTCTTGTGTTAAGATGCTTTTTGTAATCCAATTTTCTGCTTATATATGAAATAAGTCATTCAGTCATTAATTAACACGTTTTACATCCTCTGATGTATGGTCTCCTTTCCGTGTTCTGTCATTTGCAGAGGAGAATTGATAAATTTCTTGCTTTGAAGAAAGTTGGCAGAAGCTTCAATGCTGAAGTCCGCAATAGAAAGGATTATCGAAACCCTGACTTCTTGCTGCATGCAGTTAGGTACCAAGATATTGATCAGATTGGATCTTGCTTCAGTAAGGATGTATTTGACCCTCATGGATATGACAAAAGCGACTTCTATGATGAATTAGGTTAATAACAGTTCTTTGTGCAATTTTCTTTTCATTTATTTTAAAGATGTAACTATAGGGTTATCTTTGTGTAACTTTGTTATCTAATATGAGCTTTAATTATTTTCATTTTGGTGATTTTTTCAAAGTTTTCTCATTTTAACTGAAATGGACGTTTTATAGGAGTAATGAAATTAGTTTAGACTCTATAATATTCCTTTGCCTATCTTGCTTTAGTTACCTGAAAACTGAACAAGTTGCCAAAATGGTCTTATGATCTTGCCATTTATGCTAATCTTGATGGTAGGGCTGTCTCAACATTAGAAATTGTGGAACTGTTTCTTTGCCATTGTGCTTATAGAATTCAAATTAGTTCCAGTTGCCTGCTTTTCCAGAATGTGTATGTATTGAGGCCTTGAAAAAATTGCCACTGCTAATCACATGCTTCATCATTGTTGTTGTTGTTGTTATTATTATTATTATTTTGCATGACTTACTATGATATATTTTGCTGGTTAAACTTGTGCCCCACCTGGGTTCAATTAAAATTTTAATGTTTTACTCCTTGTATTCTGAGTTTCATACTCAAAACTCAAGTACCCTATTAATTGTAGGTTTCTGGTATGTGCTACAAGTACTTTAGTGTAAAGAAAAATGTTGGATTATCAGGAGTTTGGTTCATAGAATATACTCCTCTTTGAACTGCAATTTCTGGTTGTTTTTTTAAGTCATTTATGATCCTGTATGCTTGTTGCATATCTTTTCATATGTAATTTCCTGTCATTGACATTTATGTTTGAAAGGCAGAAGCTGATATGAGACGTGAAAAGGAGAGGAAGGACCAAGAGCTGAAGAAGAGTCCTAAGGTTGAATTTATTTCTGGAGGAGCTCAGCCTGGACAGCTTGTGCCCCCTTCTAAGTTTAGCCTGCCTATTCCAGGTTCAAAATCATCTTCTTTGAATGTTTTTTAGGACTTCTAAATTTGAAAGTTGATTTTTTTAAAAAATTTTGCATGTGTCAATGTTTTATTCTCTAGTAGTGCTCTTAACTTGAGCTTCTTTGCTGTGTTAGTTGCTGCATCTAGTGGGTTGCATTCTGCATCAACCACAGCTGATGCTGTTGCTCGGGATGGTAGACAGAACAAGAAGTCAAAATGGGATAAGGTTTACTTTCTCTGCATTCAATATATAAAAACTTAGAGGGAAATTTTTAAGAAACTACAGTTTGGTCTTGATATTTTGCAGGACCAATCACCAATGAAGCATAAAAGTTTATTTATAAACTTCTTTTTATTCTCTCCAATTTGGACAGTACTTACCGTGGATCAAAGGGAAATTTTTTAATTATAATTTCACTGGCTTTCCTTTGCCCCTTACTTTTATTTCCCAAAGAAAAGTAAAATAATTCTCTTCTTATGTTCCCGCATTTAATTTTTCCTTTATTTTTCTCTTTCCAAACATAGCAAACGTTAATAAACTTTTGGTACTTGATGAATCACCATTCAAACCTTTCTGTTTGTTTCAGGTGGATGGTGATGGAAGAAATCTTCTACCTACTGGTGGACAGGATTCTTTAGCCACAGTGTCGGCCCATGCAGCAGTTCTATCTGCTGCTAATGTTGGTGCTGGATACACAGCTTTTGTGTAAGTTTTATTGTGCTAAGTGCCTACTTGGCATTATGGTTAGAGCTGCTCTTGAGAAAAACACCTTTTCTTAAAAAAATATATATGTATATTAGTATTAGAATTGGTTTAAAATATTATAAGAACAACGAAGTAAGAAACAACTTTTTACAAACTGCTTTTTCTACATCTAAAAAAATGATGGATTTTTCGGAGAAGTGTCTTTTTGGCTCCAAATTTCAATGCCAAATATAGGCTGTCATTATTAGTTCTCATCTTTTTATCAAGCTTTGGCTCCCCTTATTAAGACCCTTGATTCCATTGCCTCGGACCTGCATATATTGGGCTATTATATGTGGCATTCTCCTTTGAGTTGTCTGAAAATGTATTCCTTCAATTTAATCTTGATATCTTACTCTTCCCTGAGCGTATAATGTGGAAAGCCTTTTGACTGTAGACCATTAATGTGTTGTGGATGAGTTAGTGGTTTCTATTGCATTATAATTCCATTGAAGTTTTGTGAATGCTATCAGAAAAGATTTGTAAATAAATATGGTGAGATTTTAGAAATGTTCAGTAATGTATTATTTAAATTATTTGCTATTGGTTGAACAAATTATTGATTTTAATATCATTAAACACTTGATATTGCAGGCAGCAGAAACGACGAGAAGCAGAAGAAAAAAGATCCAGCGAAAAGAAGTTGGACAAAAGATCTTGACCCTGTTTATTGTAATTCTCGACAGGAACACAAACACCTATCAGAGGAAGGAATACGCAAACCTTGCTCCACTTTCTTTCACTTCAACTAATTTCTCATATATGAAAATCATAGTCAACAGTGACATGTAGCCAAGTTTGTAATTTCAAACTTGAGGTTCAATGTAATATATCAAACAGCATAGAGTTGAACGTCTTAGTATACACGTGCAGAGTTTGAGATTACTTTTAAACAGTAAATGCAATATCTGTAAGAAATGTCCAGTCAAGTTAAACAGAACATTTGTACCCAATGCTCACCAGTTGAATTTGTAATGCAAGAGGTGCTTTTGCTTAAGCTTCTTTTTCCCCTCTCTGGGTCTGAGCTTTCTCGATCTGCGTCCTGATAAAAAGCCAAATTTGCCAGGAAACACGCACTCAACTATAAAGATAGGTGTCAAGAGAAAAGTGATCGTTTTGGATTGGGCATGAATACGTACTCACAGCCTATGCTTGGACTACAAAATCGAGAATCAAAATCAACCTTTACGTGCCCAGTTCAAAGTTATAGCCGAAAGGTTTAACCTTTGTGAAATATTTAAAAAGGAGGCATAACCCATTTCTGTCTCCCTAAAATATTCTTCTCTCTTTTGGATGGTATTTTAGGCATATTCCGCAGTCTTTTTTCTTCATTGTTCCATGTTGATTTACTCTCGACAATAATCCTTGGCATGAAAGGTCTGAAGCTGAAATACGACGTTAATTATATTTACAGTTTTGAAGACGATTGAATGTAAGAGGCGGCACTACTTTTATGTTGTGTGTGGGAAAGTGAAACATCAAGTATGACGCGTTCTGCAAATGGAATGTTTTGAGGAGCTATGCACATCGATCAAGAAGCTAGGTGGTTTCTTACAGTTGATTGACTTTGATTACCCTTTTCTTTACATGGTACTTGTTGGAATCCTGTGACTAACGATTATCCACCATTGTCTACAAAAATAACCCCACTTTAATGGGTCCTACTCCTCTCGATCTACTGCTTTTTCTCTCAAGAATCCTTGTTCGTGGCTCATCTTCTTTTCTGTGAAAAAGAAAAATAAAAGAAGATGAAGTGTTGAGAGTGGGATTTGAACCCACGCCCTTTCGGACCAGAACCTTAATCTGGCGCCTTAGACCAACTCGGCCATCTCAACCTCTTTGCTGTTGGTGCTTGAAAATCTAATTTACATATATCAAAATGAATAAAGAAAAATATACTGAAAGGAAGTTTATTTTCAAATAGTGTATTATTATAATGGCAGATATTACTAAACGTAAAATAAAAAGATAACCATAGAGCCAATTAAACACAAACATGACTATCCATAACAATGGCCGAAGAGAGAAAAAGAAATGACCCATCATTTTCCTCTTTACAAGAAAAACAGAAGAAGACAGATTATAATTATTATTTTTTTCAGTTTTGAGGATAATTGTCTTTTTTTTCTTTGTATTTTATGATTTATTTTTAAGCTGGCAGGTCAGATGTTAAATACCATGAAGTTGATGGATGCTGAAGTTGCAGAAAAAGTGAATTTATAAGCCATATATGGATATCAGATGGAGAGAGAAATAGAGAGAGATACAGAGAGCTCAAATTCCTAAGCTATTTGTCTTTCGTTGAAATAGAGACGTTGAAGATTCATACTCTGTTTCTGTTGCTTCACACGTTGGGGCCGACTCAGCTTGTTCTGTTCTTTTCTCCAATCCACTTTTCTTTAATCTTTTCTTAACTAGGAAACATAAATAAGTAATTAAAAAAATAAAGATCTTCATCTCCATCAACCTCTTTATCATATACCAGTTTTTCACTCATCAACTCAGTACGAGGATAAGTATATATAACAAATTTAGATTCTTTACGTAAATCTGATATCTTTTATCAGACTCAGCATGATTTGTAAATTGTTTTAATTCGTATAAGATTTAAAATAATTCAATACACAGAACGACCTTCTTTCATTTTTGGGCCCATGCATTAAAACGAAGAAGGGAAGACCCACCAACCTGTGTTTTCATAATCTTGCATAGAAAAGTGAGATAAGCATTGGTGATGCCAGCTGAATCATAATCAATACCAAACAAAAAGAACAAGAAAGAAATAAAGAAAAAGTAAATGATGGTTGCATTAATTAACCTACCAATTAAATCACATTTGAAGTTGAGCATTACTGTGAAAACCAGTTCAGAAATATGTCTTTTTGACTGAAAACTGAAAGAAATATAAATACCCATGTCTTCTTTTTCTCTATTTTAAATCTCTTCTCTCACTTTAAGGTGGAACTTCTTATTTAAATCAAATTTGAACCCATTTTCTAATTCTTGGTGTTCCTTTTTATGGTAATAATGTCTGTAGACAAGTTGAGTTTGCATAAATTTATTACAAGAACAGTGGAGGCAGTAAGCAACGGTAACATTCAGTTTGGAAGTTCCTTTAAGGGCAATTTGGGAACTATTGAAAAAGTTAACGGAAACTTCAGTGCTTTGGCAAATTAAAAAGGTAACAGTACAGAAGCAAAGAAAGCACATAGACATGGTTGGGAGATAGAAACTCTATACAAAGCCAAGTTTAGTGGGCGGCCACTGCCTATTTTTTTCTCGCTTATTTCTTTCTCTCTCTATCTACTTTCTTCTTCCCTCTTTATTTAGCCTTTTCTGCTTTATCCTTTTCTCTTTCACATTGCATTGGTTTTGCTTACACTAACCGAAGACCCTGAGAGGATTTCTCTCTCTTCGTTTGTGTATCTGTATCTTCTATTGTTCTGCTCGTTTAGAAGGAAACCCATTAAAGTTTAGAGGAGGCTTAACAAGAGTTTTGAAGAAGGTAATAATAGGTATAGGCGATGGCAGCTCCAAAACCAGAAGAGATAAGTCACCCGCCAATGGACCAGCTTCAAGGCTTAGAGTATTGTATTGACTCCAATCCATCTTGGGGTATGTTCTTTTCTATTATTTTTTCCCAATCTTCCTTAAAGCTCAGATTTTTCCTTTTGGTATCTTCTAGTTAAGTAACTAGCTCTCCTTTGCTTGTTTTCAACTCTTGTTGTATGTGGGAACAGGAGAATCTATAGCTCTGGGTTTCCAGCATTACATTCTGGCATTAGGAACTGCCGTAATGATTCCTTCATTTCTGGTTCCTTTGATGGGTGGTGATCATGTGAGTTCATATATATGTTCTCATTGTAATTACTCATTTGCTTGCATCAAATTGTAACTCTGGTTCTTTGTCCAATTTGATTTGCCCAGGGTGATAAAGTGAGGGTGGTGCAGACTCTGCTATTTGTCGAAGGTATCAACACACTTCTGCAGACACTGTTTGGGACGCGCTTACCCACCGTGATTGGAGGGTCTTATGCATTTATGGTCCCAATCATATCAATCATTCATGATCCTTCCTTGACGAGCATTCAGGACGATCACGTGGTTAGTATAATTTTTTCCTGGCCCATTTCATTTTTTTTCCACCTTCTATTTCCATATTTGCTTTATTTCAATAAAGTTGGATTCCATAGCGAGAACGTCGAGAATTCTTTTTAGTCAAATGTATGTCTGACCCCACTTACCTAATTAGCTAACTTTCACTGTTAAATTAGTTAAACAAATGCTGTTGTTATTACAGACACTTTTAAACTTACACTTCCAACATTATTACAAGCACTTGATCAATGGAAAATTTTTCTTTTTATTCTAAGTCAGCTTCTTAATAGAATGAACAAGTGTAATCAAGAAGAGTTCATTACCTTATCAATCCAAAAGTGTATTAAGAATTATCCAAATGAAATTGCCAGTTCAAGTGTTGGAGGAATATGAATTATATGATCAAATTTGTTATCTTTAGTGCAAAAGGTATTAATGGTTTTATATATGCATGTATAGAGATTTCTCAATACCATGAGAGCAGTTCAAGGTGCTCTAATAGTATCATCAAGCATACAGATAATTTTGGGGTACAGTCAGTTGTGGGCCATTTGTTCAAGGTACATCTCTGCCTCAAGTGAATTTCAGTTGCATAAAGAAGCAAATTTCTGATTTTTAGTTTGCTGACCTATTGAGCTCATATATGACGTACCTTTTCAGGTTTTTTAGTCCACTTGGTATGGTTCCAGTCATTTCTTTGGTGGGTTTTGGTCTGTTTGATAGAGGCTTCCCAGCGGTATAATAAATAGCTGCTGCTTTAAATTCCATTGTTTGTAGTTCTCTGTTGTTCTTAACTATGGAAAAATCCTCACTCCATGCAATGTGCTTCCTGCTTTGTGAATTTGCCTCAGGTTGGACGGTGCGTGGAGATTGGCATTCCTATGCTTATCCTATTTATATCCTTCTCTCAGGTGTGACTACTGACGACTTTTATCATACTTAGCATGTGTTAGACATTGTTCAATACATACTAAAATCAAGACAGTTTCTGGGAATTCAGTGGAAAGAATTACTATATAAAACCACAGTCTTGTAACTTAAATTGAATCTTGTTCTGTTGTGAACAGTACTTGAAGAACTTTCAGACAAGACAACTGCCAATACTTGAGCGGTTTGCTCTCCTTATATCTATCATAGTGATATGGGCCTATGCACACCTCTTGACAGCCAGTGGTGCATACAAACATAGGCCGGAGCTTACCCAAATCAATTGTCGAACAGACAGGGCCTATCTCATTTCTTCTGCTCCATGGTTGGTAACTTGCTTTAGTATTTGCAGTTACGCAGTTGACTGAAACATGAATTAATACATGAAATGCTGAAACATAGGATTTGTGTTGCTATAAAATACTCGTGTCATTTTGCTTTCAGGATAAAGATCCCATATCCTCTTCAGTGGGGTGCTCCTACTTTTGATGCTGGTCACTGTTTTGGAATGATGGCTGCTGTTATTGTCTCAATGATTGAGGTATTCATACAATATCTTGCACACACTGTTGTGCATGAAAGTAAAACTAAATTGCAAGTTTTTCTTTCTTAGTCCACTGGAGCATATAAGGCTGCATCACGTCTAGCAAGTGCCACACCCCCTCCAGCCCATGTGCTCAGCCGTGGTATTGGGTGGCAGGGCATTGGGATTCTTCTGGATGGGCTCTTTGGAACATTGAGTGGATCAACAGTCTCTGTGTAAGTATTTGAGATATGTAGCATTCTCAATTTTTTGCTTTTTGAAGTTGTAGAATTTCTCCAATTCATTACCCACTTGATAAACAATAACAGAGAGAACGTGGGGCTACTTGGAAGTACTCGTGTTGGCAGCCGCAGGGTTATCCAAATCTCAGCTGGTTTTATGATATTTTTCTCAATGCTAGGTGAGTTATATATACAGCTGATTGTGTAGTCTGATTCTTAGACTCCAAGCTCTTAGCTTTGAAAAACTTTTTTCAATTTTGGCAGGAAAATTTGGAGCTTTATTTGCATCAATTCCGTTCCCGATATTTGCTGCAGTGTACTGTGTTTTGTTTGGTCTTGTTGGTGAGTGTTTGCATTATCTTCTATCTCTGGTAACGTCTTCTTCCTTGTATTCGTACCTGATTTTTCCCATGTCATGCTCAGCTTCGGTGGGGTTGTCATTTTTGCAATTCACAAACATGAACTCAATGAGGAACCTTTTCATCACCGGTGTTGCATTCTTTCTCGGTTTATCCATCCCTGAGTACTTCAGAGAATACACAGCCAAGGCCTTTCACGGCCCTGCGCATACACGAGCTGGATGGGTAATTTTTCACTATGTCCTACTTGTTTATGGGGGAATTCATAGCCAATCATCTAAAAAAGAAATGTTTTTCTGATGTGCATGCAGTTCAATGATTTTCTGAATACCATCTTCTTCTCGTCGCCAACTGTTGCATTGATAGTTGCTGTTTTCTTGGACAACACACTCGAGTACAAGGAGAGTGCAAGAGATAGAGGAATGACATGGTGGGTAAAGTTCAGGTCTTTTAATGGGGACAGCAGGAATGAAGAGTTCTACACTCTTCCATTCAATCTGAATCGTTTCTTTCCTCCGTCATGAAGTGGCTCTATCACCAAAGAAAATTAAAAAAAAAAAAAA